>JACFYI010001012.1:1973387-1983406 GCA_014898755.1 Handroanthus guayacan
TTTTAATAATTGAATGATCTAGCTTTTTTATTCTTTGAAGTAGATTTTGACAAGGCTGTTGTGAGCCAGACAAATAAGAACATGGTGAGTCAGATTGAAGTATTGAACACAGTGTTCTATTGTATACTTGACAACCAAAAATGGAGGAAACTGGAAGAAAATGGAATTAAATTAAATTCCACTAGTACTCTCACTACTTGCATGCTGGAATAACAACATTTGGCATGTGAACAAATACAATAGAGTAAGGAGCAACTGTTATGGGCTTGGAAGAAAATACTGTAACAGGTTTAAGGGCAGGAATAGATCCAGATGAATCTACGCTTAAAGCTTTCCCATTGAGCAGAACCGTCTGGCTTTGTATGTTTCCTCCCAGTGGGCTCAGGTGATATTCTTCTCTTATCGATCTAGATACTCGTTTACGTTGAATCAGTGTACCATTGAAGTTGAGTTTTGCCTTGACAGTGTTTTTCCCGTCTAGGTTTATCAGTAATAGCGTGATACCTAGCTGCAAAATTTATTTTATCCTTTATGAGAAAGGTTCTATATTTTTAGACGGAATAGATTTTGTTTGACCACACTTACGGATCTCTTTGCACAATGAGAATAAGCACGGATCATCCTTGTCCCTTTAAAGTTTGTTGACAGAACAGATCTTCCCATTAATTGGTGCCAAAGAAGAGCGCTGCAAGATCATCAGCAGATTATTATTAGTTGGTGAAAAAGGCAGAAGTAAAATATAGCTAGTGAAGAAATCATTTTCCCTTCACCTGTAGTAATCTGGATTTGGAACAAATGTGTTTGTGTTGAGTAAGCCATAGTTACCACCAATTAATGACTGTCTACAATATGTCTTAGTATTATGAATTGATGCTAACGCGAGCTGATCCAGGTACCTGTTCATGAACATATTTATCAGCTACAAGAAACTACACAATCAAAATATGTTTATGAGGATGTTTTTCAATTCTTTTACTACCGGTTTTCTAGCTTTGAGCTATTGAAAGTGCTTTGAAGAGCTATTTGGTAAAGTGATTTCTGCTTTTACTAGTGAGAATTTAAGCTAAAACCCATTAAATCTCAAAGCACCTCATGAGGTACTTTGAGAATTTAGCTTCACCTTTTTTTATGTTAAAAATACTGACTATATTGTCCTTACACTTGATAAAGTGTGCAAATATTGCTTTTGGAGGCAAAATAGCAATTATAACCTTAAAACCGTGGAAAATGACTTATTCTACGAAACACGTGCCATCAGCTTTTTATCATTTTTTATCTTACAATCGCAAACACTCTCAACTTCTCCATTCAGTCCTAAGTACAAGCAATGCAAACACATTCTGTGTTGTGGGTTCTAGTTGACATTACCAGAAAGAAAAGACGAAAGCATTTGTAACTTTATCTCGTCCACTATTGTAGGCTCCTCCGGATTCACCAACCCAAGCAGCTGCTGAGCTTCTGGAACGCTTGAGAATGTTCTGGAGATCTTTGAATACACCGCCTCCGCTATCAAGAACAGACGGATTCAGAATCCTATCTATAAGGTGCTCATCTCTGCCTACAGAAAAAAGAGATTTAAGTTTCATGTCATGTAAGATAAACATTACGTCCTTCCACTTTGTTGCATGAAATACCTGCGCCAAGATTATATATATGATGAGTGACCACATTCAGTGATCCTGCTGTCTTAGCTATGTATTTTTCGAACCAGCCAGTGTCGAAGAATCCCCCAGGACCCATGATCTGGGGTTTTACATTAACACCCCTATAGATTTCTTGTATTAACTTGTGTAGCACATTCGTGTCAGAAGCATACAGATCTGCAGCAACTCTTACTCCCACTCCATTTCCACACAATTCATTCCCTTGGAAGAAACAGAACATATATTAGTAAACTTTTCCGAGTGCCTTATTGTAAAGATAATGTTGATGCTTACCAAATTCCCAACCATAGATGCTGTAGCCCTTTTTGACAGTGTAACGAATTAGTGATGCAGCATTGGCTGAGTTCCATGGACCTGTTGCGGTTTGATTGGGATGTATTGATCTTCCGTTAAGAGCATTCAACCCAAAAATGATGAGAGCCCTGAATCCAGCTCACAAAAAATGTTCTGAAGTTTCAATTACAGCATTGGTTCTTCTATAAGTGAAAAATCTTTGCTATATGAACTATGAGCGCTATTACGCATTGCTTGCCGATTTTTTTTTCCGTACTATATGAGTTTTACACTTTACCATCTTTGACCATTTATGATTTGCCATTCCTTATTTCATTTCCCTACTTTTTTCCCCTATTGAATGATAAAAATTATTTATACGTGAGTGGATGAAAATACCCGTAAAAAGTAGTCATGTGTCTGACACATGGAAGGATCACAATGGAATATGCAGCTTGAAATGTTCAAAGATGATAAAGTAGCGTACTTTAGATAGCAAAGTGTAACAAAAAAGAAAAGTTATAATGGGCAATCTATAAAAATGTCAATAGTTCAGATGTCATAGTATTTTGTCCTTGTAACTTTATCTGAAACCAAAGCTGCTTTATTACCCTGATTTTTTGAAGAATGAATTGAGTTCATCCCATCTGGCCAAGGAAAGGCACCCTTGAGTGAACCCAAACAACTCGGAGGAGTTCTTGACAAATGGAGTGCAGGGTTGTGGATTGCCCTCGGTTTCATAGATGAGCTTATCTTCCAAAGTGCCGCCTATTCTGATCTTTAATGGTGAAAATGCTGTAAAAGAATAAGAAATCCTCTCATGAGTTTTGCCAAACTTCAAACAATGTGAAATATCTTGACTCCATAATTAGAAAAATTCCAAAAAAAATCACACCTTTAACCGCATTCCAGAAAACAGTATTCTTAAGATCCTGCAACAAGCAAATCTTCATGAACCACCCAAAAAGATAAAGGGAACCAAGACAATACAAGCAATAAATGAAAGAAACAAATACCAAATTGAGCAAAGAAGCTCTGCCCCAGCTGCAAGTCCCATAATCACACTTCTCAGGAGGCCACCAGTCCAATGTTGCACAAATGAAATTCTCATCAGTTATAGCAATAGGACTTTTCCCATTAATAAAAACAGTGCCTTCTTCAACTATACCATTACCCTTCACTTCACATATCAAGAACAAAAAGCTAAAACATAGAACACACACCAAAAGCAGAGAGCCCATCTTCCCCGCCTAAAAAATGCCTCAAGAAAGCTTCTTTATATCCATGAATGAATATATATTTGCAGATAAACATGAGTTTGGCGATTTAAATGTTACATGAATGAAAAATCCGTATGCCAAGTAGGAAAAATGAAGAGGGGTTGGGGTACTTACTCCCCTACTCCATTATATGAAGATGACAAAGATTAGGAGGGATTTAATGAGTCACAAAAATAAATTAAAGGTTCTTTTTTCTTTTTTCGGTTGCCATCTCAGATAAGTAACAATAAAGGAAAAGGGATGACTATCTCAACACCAACTTAGATTTGGTCTAATTATAAAAATACGGCATGTGGTTTAGGAAATTACAATAACTCATTCAACAAATGGAAAATTTAATAGGATCTACAAATATTACAATTATACCCCCAAAAATCTACATACTGGTTGAATAGTATAAGCAAACCCCCAATTAACTAATATGTTTTAAGTTTTCAGAGGATTTAATTGTGATACTATACACAAGATCTGCTAAATTTTTCATCAACAACCAACAATATCAAGCATTTTTGTGATTTTATAATTGGGATATTTGTACAATTAAGTCAAACAATAGGGGTATTGAGGTAATTGTCCCTCAAAATAAAGTGCAATTCGCTGCAGTTGGCAATAAAACAGTGCTTGTTTCAGGAAAGCATAAAAAAATTTGCAGGAGTGCACGCGACAAATTAAGTATAGCATAGTAAATATCGAACTGTTGGGGATTCACATGAATTCTGCCATTATTGGATTTTGCCAATGAAATTTTGAGCACTTGCTAAGTGTACAACTTTCTGTTCGAGGCCATGACAGCAAACATTCAATTGTAAGTGAGACCGCTAATTTTTTAGGGGACAATCTCAGTTTGGTCCCTCAATTATTTAATTCTTGTCACTTTGTCTTTTTCAATAAAAAAAATAATGTATGATTTATGTTTTAGTTTTATACATTTACAGAATATTAAGGTTAATATGAAAAACTAATTAAGATTAAAATATAGGATTTACCCCCATTTGTTTGTTATGACACTTTTAACTATAGAAGCTAGTGTAAATGCACAATTAATGCACGTGTATAAAATAGTTCATATATATTTTAGATGTATAATGTGGGCTTGGTGGCTTGTTTTGTGTTTATTTGATAATTAGAATTTGATTAATATATTAATATAAATATACACATACTTTGTTATAAAGAGATATTTTAATGTGTTATGACTTTTATTGATTTTGGATGATTGCCACGTTATTGATATGAGTTAATATTAAGAGATATTTTACGAAAAACACACTGCCATTAAGACGTGTGCTTCATATATACAATATAGACAGTAATGTTACATTGCATAAATATAATATTAGTAAGACACATTAGGGCCAAACCGACTCTTTAATAAATTAATAGTTAAATATATATCTATATATATATTTACAAAAAAAATTAAAAACAAATGGAAAAATTGTGAATTCCCCACTTCCTTTTGGATTTTCAAAATTTCATTTCATGACGGATGCACTGATAATTTTTGAAATATATGAGACTCCAAATTGACTATTTCAAGAAGGGGAAGGTGGGGCCCGGTGTTGTTGTTGTTGGGGCGAGGGGGGGTACAATTTACCCAAGATAGTAGCAAAAGATTCTCAACATATAACTCAACCCAAACAATCATATTCTTCAAAGGTGGGGTGGATGCTGGCTGGTACCCCAATGGGGCAGCACCCTTTCCCACCCTTTTACACAGTTTAGATAATTAAGATTATACTTTCCGTTGAACAAAATAGTTCTGCTCTGTACATTTCCATCCACTGCGGTCACGTGATATGCTTCTGTTTGAATCCGTTTCTCTACGTGCTCCCTAGTACCAGTAAAGTTTATTTTTGCTCTGATAGTGTTGTCACCGTCTACGTCCCTTAATTACGAGCTGTCTTTTTCTTTTTTCTTTTTATTTATTTATCTTTATAGGGTTAATTACCTCAATGCTAGCCTCTTTGAGGTATGGCGTAATTATTAAAATACCTCATAAAGTTTAGATAATTAAGATTATACTTCCTACGTTAGTTCAATTGATGCATGATTATAATTAATTCTTCTATGCTCATGCATGATTATAATTGTACCCACTTGTTTAGGAGGTCTACTTGTAATATTTTGGGATATTCAGGGGTGTAATTGTAATTATGTTCAGTTGAACTATTAGTAGGGCTAAATCTTAGGGATGTTTTGGTAATTGTGTGAAATATCAATGGGTGTTGAGACAATTATCCCATCTTAATATTGCCAAGGGGGATAAGGTATTTGAATACAAAGATAGTGTCCGGTCCTCAACTTTCCTAAGGTTAGGACTAACTCGACCCACCAACCAAACACGAACTCCACATGAAATTAGCGGGTTTGGGTTGGGGCTTATTGGATTGGGTTGAAATCAAGTTGACCCGGGTAAAAACTTATGAATTTTGAATGGGTCTTGATCGAATCACGGGTTGACCCACTCTTAGCCCAGCTTGTTTAGGCCCATAACTATTATTAAAAGTGCCAGTTATGAGTCGAGCAATTCTGAAATACATTATGGCTTGGCTCCAACTTGTGTAAGCTTCAACCATTTAAGCTTTGGCTAAATGATTTCGTGAGCTAGGCCGGCTGAGACGGGCTCACATAACATCTCTATCAATAGGTTTAGAGCATGGTGGAGCAGGGGGTGATACATTCAGGAATGATGGAAAAAATCCAAGAGACTGGTGTGGCAAAGATCAAAGGCAACCAATGTAGCAAAGCTTGGAGGCAACTTCCACGACCGAGGTTTTCTTTTTTTCTTTTTTTTTTTTTTGTGTTGAACAAATGATTAGCAGATTGAATTGGGAATTTGTGAGGCATTTGTGGGCAGTTTCAATCACAATGCCGCAAAATAAAATGATTACGGCCTTTTCCAAAAACCATTGGATGTGTCTCTGGGGCATTTAGGGGTGGTTGTTGCGAGGCTTAGAGTTTTAAAGCTTGGGAATTTGACTAGGGTAATAGTAGCACTCGAACTTGAGCTGGCATGTTTATCGAGTGTGACTATACCTCCAAAGGAGGAGAGTATAGGGATTGCACATTCACTTCCCGTTCATCTTATTTGCATCAAATAGAGTTGGCCAAATAAATGACGCAATATTAGTGGTCCTGTATAGGCCTCTTTTAAGTTGTGCTAGAGGATACATGTTCAAGGTAACATACTGAATTGTTCCGGCAAGTAAGTTAAGTTGTAGAGGCACCTAAGTTGTTTAGAGGAATGTTTAAGGGCTTAGAGAAGTTACCATGACTAATGCAAAATAGTACACTAAGTTGAGTATCAACACCATATACACTTCAAGTCTTTGTGTATGTGTCAACAACGAGGTTGACATATCAAAAGATTGCATGTCACATGTCAAATTTTAGCTGTGAGTCGAGAGCATTCACCTTGTTTAATAAGATATCTGATGTGGAGTTTAGAGGAGGGAGAAATGACACATGTACTTGGCATTTTAATGTCTACTATTAAAACTATTGTAAGGTGGCATGCTTGGGGAGCTTTAGGCAACTCATAGGAGTGGCTAAGTCCCTGTACAGGTCGAAAACCGTACGGGCGTAATAGGAACATATGAGCCCATGTGTCAAAGTCTCAGATTTTCAGCTTTAAGAGAAAAGAAGGGCATCCACATGCACATAATGATTCTGAGATTAGCAATGCACATTACAAAAGAAAGTTTGGTTTCCTTTTAGTGATTAGAGTAGAAACTCTGTTAAGTAATTTGTTATTTTAATCAAAGGTAAATTTTTCTGTTCATGAAAATGGACATAAAACTAAAGCAAAACCAAACCACAAAGAAAACATGAATTGGGCAGTGAAGAAAAACGTCAACTTCTTTGTTAGTTCATAGTTGGTGTCAGAAAACATAGCCATGCAACCAAAGTTTATCTATCACTCCTCCAAACAAGAGATTTCAATTGCCATAACATATATGCATGCAGCATGATATATGCAAGAGAAACTGAAAAACTATGATGTTTCATGAGGGCACATTTAGATATTGACAGACAAAAAGCTTACCTCATTGCCAGATTTCATGCAGCGCCAACTTGTAGATAATTCGGTAGCAATAATTCAGCCATCTAGATGACCAACACAAAGTTTTTGAGTCAAAGAAGATGCCCAACCATCATTACTAAGAAAAATATTACCAAAAATACAAATCAACAATTTCTGTTTCATATTTAAAATGAAATATCATCCAAGACAACATTGTAGATTACTCAGCCCATTTTCTAGTTTCATAAATAGAAAGTAAAATTCCCAAGATTATAAAAGATCAGTGTTAATATATTTTCAGATTGAAAGTTTAAACATGACCCTTAAGTAGAAATCAAGATAATATTCATGCATCACGTCAAAATTACAAATCCACTCACAGATTTATATCATCAGAAGCAAAAATTAAAGTTTAAAATGGGTTTTAGAATGAGAAATTCTGGAATACATAAACTTACTAAAACGGTGGAAACGAAGTCTGGAAACTGATTGGTTCTCATGATCGGCACTTGGCAGTGATCAGTGGTTCACTGGTTGATTTGCCCGCAAAAATGAGATGGTGGACGTATTACTAAAATTTAATGTTTTTCTTTCTTTTTCTAATACAATTTTTTTAATATCTATATTACATGTAGATCATTACATCCTCACGGCTACTTTAGTATCTTTCAATGAATTGACAAAATAATTATATTTTAAAAAATAATGATAAAATAATTTTAAAGAATGACAAAATTAATTTTATTTTAACTTCTCTTTAGTATTTATTTTCTCTTTCATTTTCTTCTTCAATTATCATTTTTTTCTTAAAAATATACTCTATCCAAATTTATTTTTGGATGATACTGTCTACATAATAAATTGAAATAAATATATTTTATATGATAGAAAATATAAACACACATCATGAATGCAACAATTTCTATTATCTCATAAATGCTTATAGATAGAAATTAATACATATTTTTGAAGTCATAAAAAAGGCTTGTATTAATAATATTAGTACATAAAAATTGTTTTCTTTATATTCTATCAGAGTGAACCCTTTTTTTTTGTCACATCATTAACAAATGTACTGTTACATTTGTTTTTATTTTTGAAGACAAGAACCGATCTTTTTTTTTTTTACTAGTTGCTGGTGCACACTCGATATGTGTGCATTTTATAATCTCTATTTTTAAACATAATACTCACATATAAACTTATATTATTATATGTAAAATTAAGATATTTTGACCATATCGTTTAATTTTGACTATATTTTGAAATTTTAAAACTTAAAATAATTTATTGATCACTTTTTATTTTTAAATTATTTAAAATATGTCTAATAATAAAATTATTTAAAATTCAATATGGTAAATTATTCAACATTAAAATAACAATTTGATTTTATTAATATATATAGAAGATATTTAAAAATATATAAAGGGGTTGTGAGATGTAGTGAACATATAGTGGTAGTTATATTACTATTAAAAGAAAATACAAAAAAAAAAAATATTTTAGGGAAAGCACTTGATCCGGTCATACCAAGTATGGCCTCATACTTTATTAAAAGAAGATATCTATATCTATATCTATACTAATTATAAAAGTATGAATTTCTTAGCGGTTTCTTTTATTTTTTGTATGTACAAAAATGCCCTTAAATCATTATAATATAAAATCAATAGATATAATATTCTAATCATGTTCTTATAGGTGTATAAAACAAGAGTTACATCTTTCGTTAATAGACAAATATTGTCAAACTATGTTGTATTGTATAACTATAAATTGGAACAACAGGCCTTGACTCATTTTAATTTTTATTTTTGCATCTAAAATTTCAAGTAGGTTTTCTCTTTCCTTATGTTTTTATGTTATATTTCTTTATTTGTTGACATGTGTTACATGATTAATGTGCATATGATTTATTAAAAATGTTTATTTATATTTTGAAATATACAAATATTTGTATGCGGTCAAAATTTTCTAACAATTTAAGGCTTTATTTTTTTTCCATTAATACTTGTGTAAATTTATCCTTCATCAAAGCTTAAAAATGTTTATTAATTCTATTACAAAGGTTTCATGTTTATTAATAGTAGATTATGCTAAATACTATTTTCACATATTATTTTCTAATATTAATTATTAAAAAATTATCATTATTTTATTCAAGAAAAATATACTTTTTTATTAATAAATTATTAATGCTTTTTTTTTAATTTACATTTAAATATGAATCTCTTAGTGGTTTCTTTCATTTTTCGTATGCAAAAAAATGCCTTGAATCATTATAGTATGAAATCAATAAATATAATATCTTAATCATATCCTTTTGTGTGTATAAAACAAAAGTTATGTCTCTTTTTAAAAACTAATTGTTATTTTATTCAAGACAGATATACTTTTTATAAATAAATTATTAATACTTATTTTTTTTTAATATACATTTGCTTTGGAAATTTATCTTTTGTCAAACATGGCTTTCTAAACGTTATGTTGATTCATTAATTTGTTGTTTCAATTAAGGTTAACCCCACTTTGTCGATTTTAAAAAAATAAAAAATTCATTTGCAATGAATTAAGATGATAGATTAAAACATTAACTAAATATTTATTTAAGTTGAATGTTTAATTCATTGCATGAAGAAAATGAATAATATTATAATAAATTCATGAAAATAAGTTATATTAATGGACAAACAACGAATCGAATTTAACAAATTCATAAACACATGCTATATTAATGATCAAACAATGAATCACAATTGAGAAATTCATGAA
>JACFYI010001012.1:2003829-2038364 GCA_014898755.1 Handroanthus guayacan
TAAAGCTCACTCATAGGAAACCTGCTAACAAATTGTTAATTCCACTTGTATCATTAAGTTAGCATACAGAATACTTTTGTAAACAATGATATACTTACCGTTTCTCATTCCAGTCAGGTAGTCCGTCAACATCATTCAGCAGAGACCCAGTCTGTTAACATGATTTAGATTGTTGAGGTATCGAAACAACATTCTAAAAGTGCAAAATAGTAACATAAAAGTTTTTCCATCAGCTATATTTAAATGATATAATAGGACACATATCAAACAAAATAGCAAAACATGAAATTTCTTCAAGCAGAAATTGGTCTACGCATGTACAATAAAACAACATGAATCCCTAGATTGCAACAACCTATCTTTGTCTGGGGATCATATGATGGTGCTTTGACCATCTGGAACAGTTAATCAGATATCCCCAATGTCTGGCACCGAGGGGCAAACTGTTGTTGGTATGTTTCAGACTTCACAAGTTGCAAGTCGTAATTCCAAGATTTTGGAAGGAGAGCAATGGACTCAATGTTGGGAGGGCATAGCATACAAAAAGATCAAAGCTTTGACTAACTATATCCTACAAACCAAAAAGTAAAACATGAGGCATAGTTAGTTGTGGAACCGAAGTTTGTGAGCATAATCACCAGAATAATATTCTCCTCCGGACCATACAATATGCCATATCCAACATCATTATCCTAATTAAGCAGTCTATCGAAGCACATTCTAAAACAGAAGCACACAATTAAGAGACAAATTTTAACAAAGATCAAGTTTCAACAGAATCTAAATCTTATGTTTTCCTGCTTCAGCAGAAGTCCCATGCTTCAAATTGATGAAGGAATAGGACACATAGGGTTCAGTTTCCATTTTCCAAACAGGTGGATAAACCATCATTTATAACTATAACACGTCTTACAAATGCAAGAAACTGAATTTAACTCCTACCAAACAAGAATTCACAAACTTAACAACCATAGGAACCCATGAGAAGAAAGCAAAAAGAGAAATCTAAGATTCCAACACCCTTCAGTTATAAATAAATTTAAATTACCGCCTGTAAACCAAAACATAACAAATTCACAAACAGAAGAGCATGCAAAACACCCCCAGGTGCTGAAAAAGAAGCCAAAAAGTAGCTTTGAAGTCAAAACTAGACCAAAATCTGAAAAGCTCACATAAAGAAATTCAAAATCTTGAATAAAGAAAGGAAAAGGCGAGAGTTTCAGGTATAGAAAAAGCAATTCACCAGCATAAGGAGGCAAGCTAGGGATTTTTGAGCAGCCAAAAGAGTATTAACCACAGCAGCCTCCACAAACGAGCAAAGCGCAACCTGCTTCCTCAAAGTACTCACATCAGAGCTGAAATTAGTAACCTCCATTACCCAATTATCTCCTGGAAACCTACTAAAGAACCCTGTATTGAAGAAAATAAGCTGAAAGGTTGAAAAACAAAAGGCAGAAAAATCAGAGCCTAAGAGAGAGAAACTAACAGGGTTAGAGAGAGAGACTCGTGGGTAGGGTTGAATCCGGACGGGTGCGTCCAAAAATGTGCCGAGAGAGAAAAAGAAAAGTGGAAAATAATGTTGATTAGGGTTTTTGTTTGAACTACTAGGGTTTTGGGGGTAAAAAATGATATTTTGTAAGTCTCTGTGGGGGAGGGTGCAAAGTTTTTGAAATTGCTTCGGAGTGCTTAGGATCCAGTGTCGGAGTAATTGCGGTTTGTCATTGGGCCGTTGAAGGTTTAGTCAATGATCCACGCGCTTCATGGACAGTGAGACACATTTTCTTCTATTTTAGTTTTTTCTTTCTTTTTTAATTCATATTTTATTTTGTGGGGGAGAGGCAGGTTTAGCAAACTTTTTTCAAATTTTGAAAATAATTCTAAAAAAAATTAATAACTTGTCACAGACAGTATTTTCATACATAAGTTGTTTTATAAGTATTATTTATGGGAATCACATGTTTTCTAAATTCATTAAACTTTCTTTTAGTATTATTCACGCAACCAAATGTCTATTAATTAATTTGTTGTCTGAGAAATCTATGCTAATATTTATTTGAATTAGACAAGGTAGATGATATTTGGCATGACATCTTTATTAGAATCAACTTTTTTTTTATTTGGAGAAATTGAAAATTAGCTTTAAAATGATAAAGGGCTTTCGCTTTTTTTTTTTAATGATTCGTAACGACTTCCACAATAATTTAAAAAAGTTTTTTCAACCTTTACCTAAATTGTATCTGTTTTGAAGTATTGGGAAGCTATACTTTTGGTTTTTATTTGCTTAATCTAAGCTAATAAAACTTAAAAGTGATCCTCGTTGCATTTTTGCAAGTTTTTGTGTTGTTAACATTTATTTTCAAATACTTATAAATTTTGTTGCAACTTTCGCCCAATTGGAAATGTTAACTGTCGAAGCCCATCGAATAAAATAGTATTGGTCTCTCGTTAAGGAATGCGAGGTCAATGGTTCAACCCCCATTCTCCCTCTCTATAAATAAATAAATAAACTCACCCCAAGCCTTCCGCCTCCGCATCTTGTGACCCACGAGAGAAATACATATGTACATGTACCCATGAAGTTTTTCTTTTAAATATATATATATATATAAACCTCTTATAAATTTATAATAATAATAATAATAAAAATGAATTACTATACCGGTAAAAATATCTTTGAAAAATAAATATTCATGCAACATAAAAATACATTAAAATTTAAGGAAGCATCTAGGTATATATGTTAAAATTTTGATATTATAATATAAAGGTATTTAAATAATTTTCCTTAAAGAGTAATAACTATTCACATATACGGATAATATCACACTTATTTCAGTCCCCGTTTATTAAAAGATTAATATTTATATCTACTCCATTTTTAATGAAATATGGGAGTGGATATCTCATTTGTGAATTATGGAGTTATATGATGATATATTTATACTTGTATACCATATATAAAATATGAGCCCTTTAAAAAGTTATTTTGGTACATTTGTGAATAAATGGACAAAAATAACCCTATTCATTAATATAATGGCAAACTTTCTTCCTTTTTTTTTTTAATATTTCTTTCACTTCTTTTTTATGTTATTATTAGCTCTATTTCTTATTTTATTCTCTTTATTTTTATTTTTCAATCACGTCATTTTATACCTAAATAAAGCTATTTCTACAATTATTTAGATAGCAAGAATTTAGTACACGCATTAATGAGTGCGCCACATGTACTTGTTTATATACAAAAGGGGTAATGATCCTTTGTTTAGCATGCAAAGATTGTGAGTATAGAGTGTTTCGCTTTTTCAACTTTATGCTAGGTATATTGACTTTGAATTGGTTTCTAATGATGGTCTTAATAAGGTGAAATGCGGCTGGAGCAAATAAGGTTGTACTCTAGAGTGGTCATCAACCATCTAGACATGTACATAGGGATATAGTCATAATTTTGGTGTAGTAACAAGTATAGTAATATTTAATTATATATATCCAGCTCCTATTTGTTCATTGATACTTTATACAATTTATGTGCATCATCATTGTGATCATAATTCCATAAAATCATCACTCATAACTTAACAAATCATAGTAAAATTCACCATTTTAAGCAATAAATTATATGCTACTTAATTATAGCTGGAAAGTAAATGTAGAAGTTCAAATAGCAAGTGTAACAATAAAAATCAAACTAAGTTGGGGACAGAATCTCCTATTCGAAAATGGGACACGATATCTCATAGATGGCATAAAATGAAAATGGTCAAATTGCAAAATTAGGAAGAAACATACCTTGTTGCAAAAACATCTTGCTCATGTTTCATATGATTGTAAGTTGCTAAATTAGGGAGAAATATAACGCATGGCACAACCATGTTCCTTGCCATTTCATATAATAAAAGATTTGTCGGAGTACAGATAAAATTATGAATGTTGAGGATATATTGAGAAGAAAGTAAAATCAGCTCCAATTAGTTTTTAACATAAAAGGTCTAAAAATTAAAAGAAAATGATACAATAATAGTAAGGTCATATTTACTTTTGAAGTTGGGATAATAAGGATTATGTTGCAGATAGTTTATTTGATGATTTAAATTTGAGTTTTTGTAAAAGAAATATTGTTTATTTTAGTCATTTAACTCGGTTAATTGATTCTTATTTAAATGGTTGTTTTATTTTGTTGTTTTCGGAAAATATAGGTTTAATTGGTTACAAACAAAAATGCCTTTTACTGAGTGACATTTTATGATTTAATATAATGCTTAGTAGCAACTTGTGTAATTTTATGGAAAAGTGAGAGTACTTGAGTAAATTAGCTAACAAAGGTTACAAAGAAAGTTTAGTAAACCAACAAAATTTGGGGATTTGTATAAACCCTCACTATTAATATTAGCACCTAGGAAAAGAAGCTAGAAGTTACCGAAAACAAGAAAAAAAATATATATATTCTGAGGCATCTTATCTTGTGACTTATACTTGGAACACTCAATGTGTGTGCTTAAATTATATATTTGCAAAATTAAATTTTTTATTTATTTTTTAGTAATCATAAATATTTCTAAGAATCTAAATTATTGAGTATTTTTACTTGAATTTATAGTGTAAAACAACATGGTTGAAAGATAAAAATGGAGAAAATAAAGTTGGAAAGAAGAAAAAATTAATATTCAAGAAACAATGGAATAGCAAAACAAATATTAAAAAATTAAAAAAATATTTTGTCATTATTTTTTTACTTACTTTATAATTATCTTTTAGAAAAGGTTATTTTTGCTCGTTCACCTACTAACAGACCAAAATAACTTTCATCCTTATACTTTATATATAGTATAGATAAAAAAGAAAAAATAAATAAATAAAAGATATAGATCAAATGGCATAAGCGCCGCCTAGCATCAAGTTTAGTATGACTGAATAGAATTTGTCGAGTACCCATGCTATACATAAAGTGTGAGATCTTTAGTAGTTATTTTATGGTGTGCTTTCAAGTATTATATCTAAAATCTTCTTGATATTCACACACTCTAGTATTACCTACACACCTAATAAAAAGTCATAGCCAACTAATTTAACTATTTATACAAAATTATGTGTGCGTTTATATATATTAAATATAATAATCGTATTTTAATTACTAAATACGCATATCAAGTCTGCATTATACTTTAATATATATATATATATAATGTATTTTCATTATTACATGCAGATACATCGAGCGTGCACTAAGCACTATTATAAATTAAATATAAAGTTATTTTTATTGTTATAATTATAAAGATTGCCCACTAGTGTAATATAAACTAATTTACACAGTTATATACCTAAATCAGCAACGTATATTTCACCAAAATCAAGTCTCATGTGCAAATTTCATTTTTCAATCAAATCCGTTGGTTATTTCAATCACAATTCATTCTTAATTAAATATATTCCTCAAGAAAAATGAAAGAAATTTGAAACCATCATGTTACAAGTTCAATTCATAAATTATACATAGTTTTGTGACTTTTTACATATGAAAGTATGGGTAAAATAAAATATGGGCTAGCAATAATATCTAAATACAAGTGGTGAGTACAAATATACATTATAAATCTCATTCTATGGATATAATTCACATCTTAACTAAACAAATCCCAAACATGGATGTTCCAATTAAACACAATCTCATAGAAAAAATGGGTCACATCATTTATAATAATTATTTTTTCATAAAATTCAAACAAACAAACACACAATTCTGATTGGTATTTCACTGACGCACCTTTTTCTCAAAATTAAAATTAATTTTTTGAAAGTAACATTTCATCCAATCGAAACCTAATATCCTCCTCCATCTTCTTCAATGACCACCACATATTAATTACCCATTTTTTCGTCTTATGGCATTCTTTTGTTCTTTCCCATTTTATTTTGTTTTTTCTTGTTTTTCTTATCTCTCTTATCTTGTTATTTTAGATTGAATTCAGATATAATAGAAATAAGATATTGATTTTCTTTAACTAAAATTATTTTTAATAAAATATAATATATTTGTATATGAAGTTAGTATTAACGTAGATATATTTGGATTCCTAGTTATTTGATCATTAGAAAATATTTTTCATAAGTGTCAACATCTATTACGCAGGTTCCTGGTAGCCTACATTCTCCGCCCACTACACGCCAAAGATTAGCAAGTTACAAGAATTTTTGTCATACATTTAAAAGAGTCCTCCAGATAAGCTACAACTTTACTTCAATTGACTGGTAAAACGTTGGCCATCACATTTACCCAAATCCCCATTAACTTGCAAAGTAAACGCCCATTAAAAAGTGCTAGTTATTATAATTCCTTTTGTAGAATAAACAACATGTATTACGAATTGAAAAAGAAAAAATAAAAAATAAAAAGCACAAAAGTTTGAAGAACATAACCAGAAACAGAAGATCCCATGTTAGATTGGTAAGCTCATTGCGGTCCTGCGATAGAGCACCAAAGGACATGAACAAATCGAATTGGCTTTTAGTGCAATAATGGTGGCAATGTTATCACCCTCGAGAATATACTTGTGCATCGAGCCAAAAATGCAATCTCAATGGCAAATAGAGCAGCTCTAGCTTCAACCCCTGCGAAAGGAGGGACTCAACCACAAAACATACAGCCCACTTAACACATGAACTTGAAAAATCTGAGCTACCACACCCACCGGATAAATTCGTTCTGTAAATTGAACACAACTAATTAAAATTAATAACAGGGGCCACTGCAGAGAGGAGGCAGGGATGAGGAACCCTGAATGGTGAATTGTCACCAGGTTCATTTGCAGCAAGAAATTCAGACCATATCTATTGTGCCATAAGAACCAACAAAATGTAGCAAAAGTGCCAAATTCATCTCTGTCAATTTTCTTAACACCTATGGTGGCACAAGAAATGCAAGGAAATTGGCGAAAGATTTCAAATGTCTCAGGCCAAAAACAATCCACCAAAATATGGATGACATCTTTTCACAGGGGTTAATTACACTTTACCCTATGAACTATGATTCTTTTCACACTTTACTTTAGTAAAATATTTTTTGCCTTAAATGATCATACGAACTTTTAGAATAATGCTCTTGTAATTTAAGAGTTATATTATTTTTTAATTACAAATTGCCGGTGGTATCTTTACTTCTTTAGAGAATATTTCATAATATTCTACTAGAAATCAGTTTAGGGGGCAACCTGCAAATATTTTAAAACTTCGTATGGTTGTTTGAAATAAAAAATAGTTCGATGGGTAAAGTATAAAAAATATCACAATTCACGGGATAAAGCGTAATTATCCCTTTTTATAATGACCACTAATCTAATAGTTTAGAGAAACATTAACACTTTTCGATCAAATTCTAGTCTTAGTTGGTAAGACATTACATCCAACTATCCATGCAATGAATTTAATCTTGTTGAGTAAGTGAATGTTCTAGATGAAACTCCAATCCATTAAAGAAAGAAACACCATTAACACCCACCTCATTTCTATCCCAACTCAAAGTGAGATCATAGCTGCTTAAGGCCGAAAGTGATCATCTTTAGAAAATCGGAAAACAAGAATGTTAGAAAAAATTCCCTCTTTCGAGAGAATCAACAAAACAAGCTGGCAATGAATAGGCCCAACAACTCAGAGATGGTACTAAAACTCGAAGTTCCAGAACTATTGTCAATGAGCAAGGCCAAAGTGAGCTTCGTTTGCAGAGAGTTTGGTCTAGTAATGATTTTCGTATTAACTTCAATTGGAATCCATTGATTTTAGAACCATCTCCCACATGTCACCTCGATCCAAATGCGAGAAGTTCACCGGCCAATATGCTACTCCGAGGCCATGCATATGAAGGATGGTAGCTCATAGAGGAGAAACATTTAGCTTTCAAAATGTGATACACCATTAAATCTAGAAAGTTCAAGATGCACGATCATTATTTGATCAATATTATACTATTGGGAAGTTGAAGGAGTTCAAAACCAAGGCCACCACACTTCTTAGGTTTGCATATATCTATCTGACTAACCCAATGAATTGAATGCAAGAAGTTTGATTACTATTTACTACTCAAATTTGCGAGTCATAGCTATATTGAAATACGGAAAATGATATATGTACCAATGTCACTTTCTGTTGATATTTTTCATTTCATGACAATCTTTTATGATATCATAATCAATATTTGGACAAATAAAGGGAGACATTCTTATTATCCATGCTTTCATAATTAACCTTTTCCTTGGAATTCATTTTTTTGTTCCTTAGAATTCATTTTCTTGTTCATTTTTATGGAAATGAGAAAAAAGGGAAAATGGAAGATAAGAGGACAAGCAAATTTTCAACATTAAGTTAAGGGTGTGCAACATTTTTCTCAGTAGTGTTCAGTATTTTTTTAATGGCACTAAATAGTAATTTTAAGTTTGATTTGAAGAGTATAAGAATTAAAATGTTGCTTGAGAATGTAGCTCATGATATAATAAAAGTTTAAGAATTTATCAATAGTTAATTGTTTTTGAATGAATGGGAAAATTAATTAAAAAATTTAATTGAGCCGATGCCCCTCTGTAGCAAGAATCTATCTTCTAATTATATATTTCTTGTTTTCCCATATAAAATTCGTTAAGTCATAATTTAAGCCATGTATATCAGTGTATGGGTGTTTTTATAATCTAATTTTTATTAATTACTTAATTTAGATTTGTAAAGACATAATAATATCTCGTGCTTCGTCAGAGACTCGGAGTAACAATTAGCAATTTGGCCCTACTCAATATTCCCAATCTCACCAGTCAACTCCATCTCTTCTTCTAAGAAAAACCCTAGAATTGGTCAAATACATTGACAATTCCAGTTCATGCATACATATAGATTTATATAGCTATATATACAGACGCTATTTTTGATCGTCAATTCGAATCATCGCGATCTCCGTGCGCATTTCATCCCATTTTCTAAAAATTGTCTTATGGCGTCGGAGATCGAGGTGGTGGAGGAGGTTGAAACCAGAGATCATCGGCCGCAGCCCTATTCAAACGGTGGAGAGGAGGAGGCTGCGGCGGCAGCAGAGGCGGTGGAAGGTGAGAGGTGGAGGAACGATGTGTACACGGCCGCAGCATATGGAGATATGGAGAAGCTGCAACGGCTTGTGGAGAGCGAGGGGTGCTCAGTTTCCGAGCCTGACGCCCTCGGCTACTACGCCCTCCAGTGGGCAGCGCTTAATAATCGGACGGCTGCTGCGCAGTACATTATTGAGGTATAAGGAACTTGTATGTTTTGAATGTGCTTCTCTGGTTTGAAAAATTTGACCTTTCTTTCGGTGTTTAGTAATTGCGGTCATGTGGTGGAACTTATTGGTGTCCTGAATTCGGGTATGCACATCCAATGTGATTGGATTCTGGTTGTTTAGATTGTGTAGGAGGAAATTTGTTGATGGGATAATGGATTGTGTTGAATGCATTACAAATTTGGTAAGCATAGAATCTGAAAGTGACTTGGTTATGGAAAAAGGATCCTTAGATAATTACTTTGAATTGCATCGCAGAAAACATTATTATTTGTGAGGGAATTTTCACCAAACAATACCATATTACTCATTTATTATTAATGATGGTATCATAAGAAACGAGTTGGAGCTGACATATTTAAGTTTTAGTATGCTTGTCAGGCTTTCTAGACTTATTATTGCTTGAATGTACTTGCATAATTTCATAGATATATTTAATCATGCAACTTTAACTGGAAAAATAGTTGGAAAACATTGAAATTAGGTTATCTTTCCAACTTTCATGTGCGGACCATAAAATTCAGGATCTTCCAAAAGGAGATAGAAGGGGAGGAGCCTATTACAGTCTATCATGAAGCATAAGTATATAATTTAGAAGTTTTGAGGCCCTGTCTCTTGTCGTTCAGCATATAGTTATACATCAGAAGCTTTGCCTAGTTTCTTATGGGCAGTATGTGGCATACAGCAGAAACTTTGCCGGTTTATATTCTATGGCAGTCTTCATAAGAGAAAGGGGAGTGGGTTTCTAAGGCAGAAGTTCATCTCTGGATATTGGATGTGGGTTACAGTTGTAAGCTGAACATGATGGCCGTGTGAATTTAATGCAATTTACAATTTGTTCTTTTCATTTATATTGTTATTTGGTTTTATTGTTGACTCCTCTGATATTCTGATTTTGTTCGGGTGCATTATGGACAGCATGGAGGTGATGTGAACGCTTGTGATCATACTGGTCAAACAGCTCTGCACTGGAGTGCAGTGAGGGGCACAATCCAGGTTGCTGAACTTCTGTTGCAGGAGGGTGCTCGGGTCAGTGCAGCTGATTTAAATGGCTATCAGGTATGTCTTTACATTCTTGTGGCCTTCATTGCGAATAATCAGTTACACAGTTACTAATCCTCTTTCACTACTATATATTTGTTTTTGGTTCTGGGGTGTTACAAGGATCTGCTTGTATGTACTTCAAGTTTATATTCACACATGAAACAATCACTCTACCTTCTAATCAAGTTTCCCACAATGCCACTATCATGTCATGTAAGATCATGAAAAAATAATTTAATAGTTAATATGTGCTAGTACTTTAATGCCCGTCTTTACTGAACAAGCATGCCGATATTACTCTAATTATTTATGTGCACACTTAATTTCTATTTAGTTGCTCTTCAATCATAAAACAAGTTCGCTTATAGTATCGCAATTATCATTCCCCTTAATAATGCCTAATTTCAAATTTGATATCTTGGCAGCCAATGGTACATGGATAGATAGTGTTTAATGAGCACTCTATTCCAATTTTCATTGATTTTTTCTTATTATCATGTATTTTCTTTGCTTGGAGCGTTGGTGGGGAAAATTAACGAAATTCGCTTTGTTTTGGGTGCATGTGCTTGTGAAAGGGCTTCCAACTCAACTGGCTTCTCGCTGGCCCCTCGGCCCTCGCTGGCCCTCCCAGGGCTCTCTATAGATTACATTTATGAGATTGACTCAAAAAAACTTTATGGTAAAACCTTCAAAGTGAAAATAAATATATGCAGTCTGAATGAGGAGAACGTACAAATAACTTAGTGTTCTTATTATAAGTATGATGAATAGAGCCTAACTAGCTTACTATTAAAATTGAACATTACATATTCCCTTTCCTGTTCTGGGTCTTTCTTACATCGATTAAGTATCTTTAACTGTTCTGGTGGTTTTAACAACATTGATTGCAAATTACACAATCTGTAGCTGAACACAACCAAACTTGTGTTAAAGCTGATTTTATTTTATGTCTAATGCTTAATAGAGGTTAAAATATTGGAAATTACATTCTGTCTGATGAAATATGGTTATTTTTATAAGTGAGATACAAACTAAAGGAAATCAAATCTATCAGGAGTAGGTAATAATAAAAAATAACCATATCTTCCAATACAAAGCAACATTTTCTTTTTAATTTTCTTTAAGGCTACAGATAAAAGAGCTGATAAATGACTTGAACCGTGTAATATACTGTGGAAAAAATGTAATTCACAAGTTGCAAGAGCAAAGATGAGCCCTTGATTCTGAGACATTTCTTGGGGTTTAAATTTGTATGCTGGGGGTTATTTGGATGACCACTGGTAGAACGCACAAAAGTACTAGAATTTGTTGCAAGAATGTTATGTTTCTTGAGAGTGTAGAATCAGCCCAACTCTTGCAGAAGTTATTACACTTGATATTGGCTTTGGTCCTTTCATCTGAATCCTTTTATTTTATCAAGTCAATGGTGCTCATTGCAACTATTGATTGCAAGTAGATTTACAGTCTTCAACATCCCTGAGACTTTCCTATGTATTTATTGTCACGCTTAGTCTGATTGCAGGCGACGCATGTTGCTGCGCAATATGGTCAGACGGCTTTCATTTGTCATCTTGTCACAAAATGGAATGCTGATCCTGATGTTCCTGATAATGATGGAAGAAGCCCATTGCACTGGTACTTAACAAATGTAACTATAGTTCTTTGTTGTTATGCATGTTTATGCTACTTCATATATCTCCTTCTCTTTTACCTTCGTATGCAATAGTGACTCTTTTTAATTGGAACAAGATGCTTGGAAAGATGACATTTAATTGGGAAAAAAAGGTTGTCCTTACAATTTTGTAAATTCCTGGATGTGGTTTGCATGGACCATGTGGCCTGTGTTGAGCTTAATATATTGTGGATTCTTTTGAAGTTGTGTTTGTGTAAAGACAACTTTATACATAAAAAGTTCACACGAGTTCACTAATGAATGTTGTCAAGACAGTGTAGTACATTACTTAGGATATGGTTGGTATAAGTTTTTTGCTTACTCCTTTTTGTGAGGTTAGTATCATGATGTGACTCTTTCCAATGAAAGGCGGTCCATGTTGTACATGAAAACTTTTGGCAGTTCACCTGCATTTGAGTTTTCTTAAAGAATATCCTGATGACACTTTGAGCCTATATAGTGATATAGTACGGTTATGAATTACATCAACTCAATGGCAAACAAGCAATCTGTTGCTTTTTCTTACCCAAAAAAAAAAAAAGAAACGTGTTTGTTTGCTTATTTTCAGCAACTAGGGTCTTTATAATAAGTTGCAGGCAATGCCTCATGGATTTGTAAATGACCATGTAGGATAATTGTCTTAACACTTCTATTTTCCTATTTCATATGTTGGATCCCATCTCAGTGTTAAAGCAATCTACTTTATTTGATTAGTGAAGGCAGATGCACTGCAGTCTTTAGCTGTTATTATTCCCTTTCTTGCTCGTATTCTTGTGCACTGATATTTACATTCCTCATTTAATTTGTTCATAAAATGAATTAATAAGTTTTTAGTTTGTTAATATATTTGGGATGACTGTAGGGCTGCTTACAAGGGATTTGCAGATTGCATACGCCTTTTGCTATATCTAAATGCATATAGGGGAAGGCAGGACAAAGAAGGTAGTCGGAATTATCTGTGCTTGATGTCATTTTGTCCATTTTTTTGTCTTACATGGTGTTTTAGTGATATTTGCTATCTTGTGGAAGATGTGTCACATTATCCTACTTCAAAAGTGTCTAATGTTTACGTTTCATTGCCTAGGTTGCACCCCTCTACATTGGGCTGCCATTAAGGGTAACTTAGAAGCATGCACCGTTTTAGTTCAGGCAGGGAAAAAGGAAGATTTGATGGTAACAGATAACACTGGCCTTACACCTGCTCAACTTGCGGCTGATAAGAATCACAGACAAGTTGCATTTTTCCTTGTAGGTACTTCGTAAACTGTTTCGTTTGAAATAACATTTTAATATTATTTGCACAATAATGCCAAGTAACATTGGATGTGCTTTTATCTAAACTTTTGTTGCTTACCGATGTTAAAATATGGCAAACAACTTTAGAGTTCCGCCTGTATAACCAAATCACTTCTCTGACTCAACATTCATTTTCTCAATTTCTTAGATGCCCTCTACTGTTCATCCTGTTTCGCTCTTGTGAATATAACTGTTTGGCACTGAAAGGCTGTAACAAGATCTGGCTACTGTTTATTCTGTTTGTGCTGAAGTTTCTTATCTCTCATTTTCTCTTTGCACTGAAAAACCACTTGATGTAGGTGCATACAGTAACTACACAAGATTTAGTCCTAGTTGTTTAGCTGCCTTTAATAATCCCTCGAAGTTATGTTGTTCACATTTTCTTATAAGATGGAGGAGGATCCAAGTATAATAGGAGTGAGACTTAATGTTGTGTGCCGATGTCATTGTTGAAGGCTCGGAAGAGCCAATATATTATTACCTGGGGGAACAAAATTTGTCATAGATGATGCATTGTTTTCTAGTAAGTCTCAAAGAAACTTATTAAGTTTCAAAGATATTCGTCAAAATGAATATCATTAGAGACTATAAATGAGGAGAACATTGAGTATCTTTATATTACTAAAAATTGTATCGGGTAAGAAATGATTGTCTAGAGACTAGTGAATTTGGTTGAGTTCTGACTTAATACATAAATCATTACAATTAATGTACTTAAAATTAAGCTAATGATAGTTAGGCGCTGTTCCTCTAATAAAAATGAGGTCTCGTGCTCACTTTCTAGCTGGCATTCTGTACTGATCTGCATGTGAGCTCCCCATCTAATGCCCATGAGTTGAGTATTGGACTTGGTACTTTAACTTCTCATCTCAATCGTATTTTTAAGAAGCTTCTCCACATGGTCCCGATTATTAAATGTATAAAATTTGATGCGCATTTCTATGTTTTAATGCCTGTAAAGGATGTGAAACTAAATGTTATTCTTGTCATTGCTGGATGTTTTACAATGTGAACGTAGATTATTGCCAAGGAAAACCTATAATGGAAAATTAGCAATGGTAGTTGGGTATGTATTTCCTCTAAGGGAATGGAAGATTAGAGTATAATAATTTTTGCTAGAAGACCTTGGCAGCACTTCATCAAGTATTCATATCCAGAATAATAATATTTGGAACCAATGAATGATATCTTCTGCTGCAATCATGTTTCCTGATTGCTAGAGAAGCTGGGAATTCCTTGAATCATGGGAAGAAAGTCCTTACTAGGGAAATAAAGGACTACAGTATTTGTGGTAATATAGTTTAGTAATCCATTATTAACGCTTAGTACCTTGGGAGCCATGTTGATAAATCGATTGTTTGGAAAAGATGTAAGTTCATAAATTTAAAACCTGGGGTTGGGGTGTCGAGGCAAGTTACATGTGGTTATTTGCACTTCTGTTGCACTATAAAATATACATACTAAATTGATTATTGACGACGCTGGTATGCAAGAAGAAAGTCTCTTGACAAACTCCTTGACATTCTCCTCTTTTTTGTGTTCTCATTTGATTACAGCATTTCCCATGTGGTACTCAACCATTTAAAAGATATGGTATAACAGTTTCTCTGTTTCTGTAATCAACAGGCATTTCCTCTCCTTTTTAATTGAATGCATGCATAGTTAGAGTTCAAAACATCTTCTTTCAATTTAGACCTTTTTCAATGTCTGAGCTAGGTCATAATCTTGTATTGTTGTTTCATTTGATTTGCAGGGAAATGCTAGAAAGTTGTTTGATAAACAGTGGGATAGCAACAGCTTCCTTGGCAAACTTTCAAAATTAGGACTTGCTCCAATACTTTGGTCTATAATCTTCCTGCTGCTTGTGACATATATACATTCAGTTGTTATGGGTATTTATCTGGAATTTTCTAGTGATCTCAATTGAGAATTGCCATTTTCATGTGTCTGTAGTTCAACATAAAAACTTATGTTACTTGGCCATCAATGCAGCTTCAAATTTGCCAAGATTAACAGCTGGCTTTGGTCTTTTTGCGTGGATGGGTGTATTCTTTGCAACAGTGGGTCTATTTCTATTTTATAGATGTAGCAGGTACTCTAGGTTATTAGCACTGTTTAAATATTTCTTGACAGATGATCATATTCAATTTTATTTTCTGAAAACTACTATCAGTAGTTGTTATGGCTTGTGAAGCTATTCACTTTGTTTGTTTAAACGTGGACATGAATTGAAATTGTGAAGATGTTGTCACCTAAATTTCATTTCAGTAAATTGGTTACCTGCTGGATATATTCGTAAATATCTAATTTATAACGTATTATTGTGAATTAAAGCCATGTTATTTTATGGTGTTGAAATAATGTTTGGACACTTTAATGTTGAAATGTACCCAGCACTGATGATGTTGAGCCACATGTTTTTGTTTTGCTACTGACAGTGCGAATATACAATTGGAAATCATAAATTACTTTCTTCTCCATTGAGCTTCCATTTCTGTGATGTATGCTTGGATCTTGCTTGAATACTCGAATCATCATGCAACTAAAGCTTATTTGAGGACTAGTGTCTTGTAGCAGCTATATTTTTCCCTTCTTATTCGTTCCGGTCCCTGGCCTAACAATGACTGATAGATTTATTTATTATCATGTACTGGGATTGATGAGTGAGACTAATTTTGTATGTCATTTTCATTTGTAGCAAGGATCCTGGCTATATCAGAATGAATAGACATGAGCTGGAAAACGTGAAAGATGATGTAAGTTGCAGCATATTTTAGTGTCCCCCCCAGCCCCCGTGTTTCTCTCGATGAAACTACTTCTCTTTTGCCCAACCAATGACACCACCATTATTTTTGTACATAAAGACAAGTCAGTTATTTAGAGTTTCATGTCATGGCTCTTTTTGTATGAACTTAGGCCGTTCCTATTGTGACCGCTCGCTTTTCTGCTTCAAAATTTTGGGCATGTACGAACCATGAAGTTTTATATTGTATTAACTTCATTGGTTTTGTCTAGGAACCTTTGCTAAAGATTGAAATAAATAATCCTGCTTTGCTCGCTGGAAATTGGTCTCAGCTTTGTGCGACTTGCAAGGTATTACTTCTTTGTGGAGCATTTTTGTACCCGTATGTTAAGAAGAACAAGAAGTGGTTCCCTGCTGAAAACTTTTTAAGTTGTATTGCTTCATAGGCTTTGGCTTTTGCTTTATCAGATTGTTCGGCCTCTTCGTGCAAAGCATTGTTCCACTTGTGATCGTTGTGTTGAGCAATTTGACCATCATTGCCCATGGGTATCCAATTGCATTGGCAAGGTGCTTTCGCATTTACATAAATTTCCCTTTTTAGCTGTTATGCAGCTAGCTTACACGACTGATAGTGGAATTATGAAAGCTGAGAATTCCACTTACTGTCTTTAATCATTACTGCCTGGGTTCTCGTACTTGCGAGTAGAATAGTGTGCTAATTTATAGTTCGTCAGAAGCACTATGCTGTTAATAAATTGAATTTGTTTATCATGTTCTGAGTTCTGACTATTCTGATTGCTTTTTATCATATGGAACAGAAAAACAAGTGGGATTTTTTCTTGTTTCTTGTCCTGGAAGTTCTGGCAATGCTGATTACAGGAGCTGTGGCTCTTACAAGTTAGATTTACACTAATATTTTTCCCTTTGGCCTTTTAGTGTGGAACCCTTTAGGCATTCCTGTCATGAAAGATTTATCTGTCCCTTTATTCAGTGCGGAAAAATTTCTTATAATTGCAGGGCTGTTGACTGATCCATTGGCTCCATCTACCTTTGGGGCATGGTTGAACCATGCTGGTAATCAGCACGTTGGTGCTTTAGCATTTTTAGTTGCAGAGTTTTTCCTCCTCTCTGGTGTCGGAGTCTTGACTTGTGTACAGGCTTCACAGGTATACTTCCAGAGTCTTCATCTTATGTCTTTTGTGTTGCTTGTCAGCTGAGTCTCCTTATAAGGCATGCCTTTCTTGAGACCACATGTTTAGCAACTTTTTTAAACCATCTCTGGGATGTCAGTTAGGTAATACCTATTTAAAATGTGGACAAATTGTAAATGATCAAAATCACAAGTTCTGCTATGTCTAGAAGTAACTCTCTCAGGAGGTGAATCACCCTTCTTTTGGTTGTGCGGGTTTACTTACATGGCTGCCACTGTGCCATCAGTCATTGTTTTCATTGTTCTCTGAAATTTGATGTGCACTTAGGGGTTACTTACATGGCTGCCACTGTGCCATCAGTCATTGTTTCCATTGTTATCTGAAATTTGATGTGCATTTCAAACATTTTCACTTGCTTATATAAACATTAACAATATGGAATAGATGAAATTTCTTTTCAAAATTATATTTTGCTAGATATGCTATTTTATCTTGATTTCTTAAATTGAGGGTCTCACCATCATATTGTCGGTGATAGGCACTTATGATGGTACATGATTTGTTCTACAAGTGTCTTAGAAGATAATTACCAGTGGTATTGTTTGATTAGAATGGTAGAGGGGGGACGTTATTTGCTTTCTAGATCTGGATAAGTGGTGGGAAATTTCACTTTCTGTTTGTTTATTTGTTTGTGTATACTTTTAACATCATATGCATTTTTCTGGAGAAGGATCTGGATTATAGATGTCATTGCACTTTTTTGGGGCTGAAATGCTCTTGTATTTCTTCTTGTTATTCTGTTAAAATTGATTTTCCAGATAGTTTTGCTTCATGATCTAAAGAATCTTTCTTTTGACACATAATTTTGAAATAGAAGATGCTGACATATAAACAAAAGTGGGATCCTGCTCCATTGTCCTAGCAAATCTGTTGTCATTCCATTCTATTTTCAACAGTTCTGTTTTCTGCTTGTCCATTTTAATTGTGCCTCTCAAGGTTGTTCTATTCTGCTACAGATTGCTCGGAATATTACAACTAATGAAATGGCAAACATAATGCGGTACAGTTACCTAAGAGGACCAGGTGGTCGATTCCGTAACCCATACGATCATGGCTGGAAGAAAAACTGCTCGGATTTTTTGATAAATGGATACAATGAAGATGTACAGTATACTGAAGAATCGAGTGAGTCTGAAGGAATTGGG
Source organism: Handroanthus guayacan (assembly GCA_014898755.1). Classification (NCBI taxonomy): domain Eukaryota; kingdom Viridiplantae; phylum Streptophyta; class Magnoliopsida; order Lamiales; family Bignoniaceae; genus Handroanthus; species Handroanthus guayacan. The sequence continues at coordinate 2,022,230 of JACFYI010001012.1, forward strand.
ATGGTGCACATGAGTCGGAATGCAAACCTTCCTAATGGTGCGAACCATGCTCATCAAACAAATCGGAATGGTCATCTAGTAATCGACATGAATAAAAACTCAAATTCACTTCATGGCCACGTTCATTCGTCTCACTGCAGCCATAGTCATAGCCACAGTCAAAGTCACAATCACGGTCACGGTCAGAGTAACGGCACTGTTCCTTTAGGTTTGGGTATTGGTTTAGGCGGAAGAAATGTTGCCCGTTCTGCAGTGGTTTCATGATAATTCCGTGCTGTATTTTTGTATTGGAAAATGTTCGCATTGTAGCCCTTATTATGTACAATCACACATGAGGCATCTGTATTTTGATCATTGTAATTTTTTATTGTCGTTTATGCAACTTTTCTTCTATGTTGTAGCATTTGATAAACATAAATTCATTATGGGCTCCATTTTCTTTTTATTTCTTTTTGTTTAGGTTGGGGGCCGGTTCGGCCCCCATTTTTGGTTAAAAAGAGAGCAGATATGTTACAAACAAAATTTGACAAAAATTAGCAATGGACTTGGAAAAAGAATAGGCAAAAGTGTCAATGGATTTAGAGACTCTGTGTAACTAACATTTGGGATTGGAGATTTCTTGAGAAAGCTTCAATGGATGGGCAAATCTGGACTGGTTGACTACTTTTGGAGGAGATTGTCTTATTCATTCCTATGATGATAATGCTTTGTAACACCTGACTATTTGACATTATTGGTTTAAATTTTTTAAGATGCATGTCTCATCCCGGCACTTGACAAAAATTCCCTTCTTTGTAGTTTTCTGAAATTCTAAATTCACAACTATTATATGGGCAGTACATTTTTCAGTAGTAAAGGCACCAATTGTCTTCTTGAATTTTATCTTGGGGCGGTGGTGAGCCGTTAGTATCTGCAGAGCGAAGCCATCGCTGTTCAAGTGACTCAACTCCTACAGTGTAACTTTGCTAAATTTACATGTACTTTTGATATAAAGTTCCGAATAAACATTTCTGAAAAGTAAAGGCTCCGGAAAAAAGTGGAAAAGCCACATTCAATGCAACAAGAAATTAAGTAGAAATGCAAAGCCAATAACAGCAAAAGTTCCTTACCTATTTTGACAACAAACCTACTAATACGAGAACAAAAGATTCTCTCTTTGTGTTGTAACATGCCCAAACCAGCGACCACACCCAAACACAGAGCAAAATGCCTGTAATACGAGCAACACTACCACTGCTACACTAACGACCACACTAAGAAACTTGAAGGAAATATAAACATATTTTTCCACAAATCTTTTAACCTTAACGCCACATAAATTGTCATATGTTGTATTCACATTGTCAATAGCCTCCTGAATGTTCGATTTATCGCCTTTCTTCTTCATCGACTTTCCGATCCCATTAAACATACGCGCAATATCTTCATCACCCAATTCACTTTCTATAATCTTCTCCTTTTTCAGAATATCAACATCTTTGGGACTATCTACAATCCCACACATCAAGTCCACATACTCTGCAAATTCAAGGGTCGACCCTGTTTTTGCTGATGCTACTTCATATGCAACCAAGTTTCTCAATATGATTTCTGATGTATGATTCAGTTTAATAATGGGGAGATAGAATTTTTTTGTCTCCCCATGATCTTCAAACACAATGTTTCTAATTCCTCCAGGTGTGAGAGTGAATTTTATTCCACCAATTTCACTCATTTGTGAAACTGAAGGAATATCAATCTCTTTCACAGACGGGTTCTGTTCATTAAGACCATCTTTCTTACACAGTCCTAAAATCTTGTCCCATGGAATTTGCTTCACGAAAGATAGAATTTTTCCGGTGGTTTCGGCGCCAGGTAGACCTCGTTCTGCCAGAAAATCCACGGCATCGACAACGTTGTCCACTGAAATTCTTGTTATTCCGAGTGAAAACGTGGTGAAAGGAACAGCCTGCATAATCCCGTTGTTGACAATCAAATAATACATGACATGTAATAAGTGCACTTCATCTATGTTTCCTATATGATAGTTGAGTAACTGGAGAGGCGATTGTTTCAGACAGAAAGATTGGAAGTCCTCAAACAACGAATAATCATCATCAACTGAGGAAATTTCAAGAACCTGTCTGATTTTCTTGAGCAAAATGACTGGTATTTGGTTCTCCAGCATCAGAACATCCCCCGTCAGGTTTTCAGTTTCAGAGTCTTGTTCATCATTCTTCAAGAACTGGAGCAAGTAGACACCATCAATGGCGATAATCCAGGCGAGCGTATCATTGTCAAGATCGAGATACCGATCGTAGCATGCTCGAAGAACAGGCTCCATTTGGACTAGAGCGTCAACGACCTGCTGAAATTTCTGCAGCTTTTCCGGACCAAGAAATTCTCTGATGGCGGCGAGTTTTTGGCTCTGCATTGTGTAGAGTTCCGGGCGGAGGTGGTGGTAGGGCCCGAGGCCGAGTTGCTGAGGGGCATAAGCTTCTGGTTTTTCTTCAGTTAAGGATTTGGGCACTGTAGTAACCCAAGGAGGGGTGGGAAAATCTACGTCGACAATGTGTTGTTGGGGGAAATTCTTGTTCATGGAAAGAACCCATCTTTTTTCGCTTTTGATGGAGGTGAAAATAGAATTAGAAGACATTTTCTTGGTGGGGTGTGGCTGCGGAAGTTCTGCTTGTTATAAGTTTTTGCTCTTAGTCTTTGGTCGTGAATTAGGTAGGTGGTGGTGTTGAAATAAGTAGGTGTTTGGTATTGCTTCTCTTTTGAAAGCAGTGATGTATGTTTAGACAAATTGATAAGTTAGTAGTGAAAGTCTAATTACAATATACAAATAATGTGATGATAATTATCTAAATTACAAAAAATATTTTAATAATCATGGTAAATCTCATTGGATACAGAGGTAATTGTCCACAAAGAAAAATAGCATTCAAGCGGTAGATATGCTTACTTTTGAGTGGTTGGTTCCAAGGGAAAATGTTGGGATATTATTGGCAAAAGTAGTCACGTTTTTTCCATTTACAATTGTGAACCCCCCATGGCCATGGGACCACACAAGTACAGATAAATCAATAGCGTACACAGGGGTTATTACACAATGTGAATGTAGTGCTATTTTCATCCATAAATTGTTCCAAAAGACTGTAATTATCTTGCCAGCTCAGCTGTTAATACAGTGGGCAACTCACGTGCCGTTTACAATTCAAGTGGGTAAAATACTTTGAGATAATATATTTTGAGAGTGGGATATATTAGTAATACAAATCAAATATTTATGTAAGTGTGTATAAATATCATTTTTCAGTGGTATAATAACTAAATATCTATGTATTAAAATATCAAGTGAATCCTGTATTTGTTGATCGTATTATTCATGAGAGGTATGAATATGTTAGTTTTATCCCTTATTCTTATAATTAGTTTTATTCATACATTTGCCTTTTTAACTCCAATTAGTCATTATATTTATAAAATAAACCAAATATTTTTAACCTAATAAAAAAGAAAAAATAAATAAATAATGAGAGCTCAAGTCAAGCACGTCTTTCTCCCAATCGATGCACCCTTTCTAAATCCCCAAAATTTTTGGTGAAATTTTATTTACTGAAAAATCTCATAATTCTAATTTGAGGTTGAAGATACGACGTCATACCCTTTAGTAAGGGTAACGAGGTGAGTTAGAGCCGTGGATTTAGCCCAACCCAACTACATTTGGGTTGGGGGTTGCATTTGTAATATTTTGGTGGAATTCTAAGGGGATCGGATTCGAGTGACCTGACCCATTTCTTAGTGAGCCTGCCCATACCTCAACTAATCCGCATCCTCATCCATAGGATGATCAAACCGGTAAAAATGTTCATACTTGGACCCTCAATCAAGTTATTCACCATTAACTGAATCAAATGATGTTTTTCTAGTTGAACAACGCGATATAAATAAAACACATTTGGATACAACAAGTAGAACTAATTTTATGTTAGAAATGATTACAAAGACGTCTGAACACTCACAAACAAGAAACTGACCTCAAAACCAAACCGGTAAATATTAGTTACCCGGTGGACAATAACACTGATACATGGAAAATCTTATAAGGGAAATGAGAAACATACAACGAATAACTATGAAAGAAATACTACAAAACCATTTTTTGAATTCACTGGAGAATACTCTAAGGAGATGATAATGATGAAGCAGATACCAGAAAAACGATTTTCTGCTCCCCAAAACTATAAATTTACTAGCGCCGACCGTTTTCTTGCTATTATGAATAGCAAGCTGTGACACCAACGCAATGAACCTTGTAAATTACAATGTAAAGCAGTAGCTGTAGCAGAAGTCGATGAAATATGGGTTACGGAAGCCTGCAGTAGATAAATATCATCTTAGTTTTGATGGTAACAGAAGTAAACTTGATACTTTGATAATTCAGTCCAGCAGAAATATTGAAAAGTTTCAAAATGTTATAAGGACACATAAACGAAATAATCTTTATCAAGGCCAGGTAAGTATTGTAGAATGTGAACAACAGAATATGACTTTCACTGCTAGTAATGCTCCCACAAAGCTATAGTTTTCAGATGTTTATCTGTGAGTATAAAAGTATGAGTAAGGTGGAATTTGAGTTGTTCCTTTATTCTTGAAAGCAATTCATTCATCAATGATAAACATACAATTGAGCGGAGGTTTTAATTCAAATCTACCAGTAATAAGGAACTACAATTTGGAATATTTGATCTAAATCTTTTGCTCGTGTATCGCACGTCAACCATAACCATCCCCATTTTATACTCAGCTCATTTAGATCAGATAGTTCGTAATGTTTACTAGATTATCCCTGCATCTTTTTCTTGACCTACAAATCATTAAATGTTAGTGCTTTACTGCTTTTTCAGAAATCTAACTTTACCATTCTATGAATATCATCTTGTTCGCAGTCTTCCTTCTCAACTAAATTAATCCTAATCCCTAACATGGGAAGATTAAATTGAAATCATTTGGTTTATAATCTCTTCCTGCGATATTAGAGTTCTCATTTAACTCAGCAAATAATTATAGACTCATGACACCATCACCTGCGCAAATAGCAGTAGTTGAGACTTCGTGGTGTTACATCATTAGTTTAAATGACATGATAGTTTGGAAAAAGTTTCCATTTTAGGAAATGAAGCTTCTTCAGGACACCCCAAATGCAGAGCGGAGTAGGAGTCATAAATTTAAAATGGAGGGAACATTGTCATTCTCACAAGATGCACATCATTTGCTGTAGCTGTTGCAATATAATTGTTACTTTACAATTATAAGCTTACTTGAGACATAATGATTTAGGGCTCCCTCTATGTAATTTATGTGCTTAAAGTTCCTTATTCAGTTAGTGCAGCTCTCTTTAATTTGCATCTCCTGACTTAAATCTAGATACTATTCTTATCTAGATCTTTAGCTCAGCTTATTCATCTAATTCTGATTCATCAAATATGAACAATAATTGGTGGGCAATAGGGAGCATTTACTTTTGAAACAATTTTATTCCTTCTTTCATAGTAATGTGTAAAGACTAAGGTAGTATCTTTATGTAAATCTACAAATAGCAGTGAAATCACTATATTTAGATTAAAACCTAATCATGAGAGTCATATTATCATTTTCCATAGTAACTTTTTCTTCTCTGAGATCTCCAAATCATAATTTTATACTACAGGTCCACAGGATCAAATGAAAAGATTACTACGAATATCTACTTTCCAAATCTTGCACTCTTACTTAGGTGTCCATATAGAAAATACACCTTCGACAGAGTTATCATACATGCACCAACAAAAATCCTAAGAGACATGGGGGCTTTAAAGCCATTTTCCATGGAGAATGATTGAACGCTTACCAATGATACTATGAATTCTATACTTGTTCTATGGTACCTAAGGTTCTAAAGTCCCTTAAATGAGCTTTTTATTAGTATTTATTTGTAGGTTTTGTGAGCATAATGTCCCTTAAAATTTCTTCTCGTATTAGATTTCTGATAAAATAGAAAACATAATTGCAGTAAAAGACACTTGTCAAGAAACCCTTACTCACCAAGAACGTAAGAAGCACAGAGTCTTGCCAGTTAGAACACTTTGCCGACTATTTCCTCTGCGATACATCAACAGGAGCATCTATGCATGTTCAAGGGCATAATAAAGTTTTGAAACTCGCCGTCGTAGTAGTGGCTCTAGCCGATATGAGGGAATTCTGTTCTGCCACTTTTTAGCTTCATACATCTCATTCCATGCCTGTACTATTTCATCAATATTGAATCCTAAACCTGCACACGCATTAAGATGTCAGAAGTTTTTAACACTTCTATTCAACTCATTTATTGATTCAAACAACATATATTCAGAAACTGTATTTTTACATCACCTTCCAAGGCCGTATCATTGGAACAATGATTCTTGATCATAACAGCGATATCCGTTGGAGAAGCACCAGCAAGTTCAAATTTTTCAACAGCAACCTCGAGACATTCTTGCCACACAGGAAGGCCTAGTTTGAATTCCATAATTGATCTTTCATACAGCATGGTCCCCCACAATACATTTATCTGAGACCGGATGATTTCAGCCTGTTCTGCAGCTTCATCTACTGATACTTGTTTCAAAAGGTTATCCAATTTCATTCTCTGCAACAGAGTTTCGACTTTCTTTGGCTGGGATAGCTCATTGAGTTGTCGTTCTTCTGCATCCTCCCATATCTGCATTCCCTTTTCCATGTTTTCCTCGGCCTTGTTGTAAAGGTGAACAACTTCTGTCGAAGGCCATGATTCAAGATCAACATTAGTGCCAACTGCATAATACCAAGAGAGTTTCGCCTGCTCAAACTGTTGCTGACCCAGAGCTAGAACAGCTTCATAGAAATTCGGTTTAATTTTTAGAGCCTCTTCATATCTTTTTCCTGCGTTTGTATACTCACTTTGTGCCCAATCATATGCAGATTTCACCTGTGTAAGCAAAGATTCTTTAGAAGACTCTTCTGTAAAATATACCCTCTTTCTTGCCCTTGACATATGAACATTGCCCCAGTTGAACAAAGCCAAAACGGCCATCTCTTGGAATTTCTCTGCAGCCGTGGAAAAAAGGTCTTGAGCCTCTTCACTAGTGACCGTCTCTTCCAATGCATCTGAGTAGAGCTTCATTCCGAGTTCATGGAGATCAAGATATGCATCGACGTCAAATCCAACATAATTCTTGAAAATATGAGCAAACTGAACGATCCAATCACTAATGCAAGCTGACTCCCGTACTCCATTTTCTTTTCCCGCATGCCCATTTTCAGTAACATTTTTCTTGTCAAGGTTGTATTCTGCCTCACCCTCTCTAATCTTTTGAAAGAAAGGATCTTGATCTGGATTAACTTCAACAATATAAAGCTTCAGCGAACTATGTTCTGCAGATGCTTCAGCCAATCTCAGTTCTTCTGTGGTGGTGATTGTAATCAAATCACCTTCTTGATCCCTATACTTAACAAGAATTGCCTTAGAACTTGGAAAACGATCCGAAATAATTTCCCTCAATTTCAAAATGCTGCAGTTAAATGGAATCTGAGCCCATCTTATGTCTTCTCCAAATACTAACTTCACGGTTCGTCTATGCTCCTCGTCAGTACCATTACTAATGTTTCGTTCCTCCACCACCAATTTGTCCTCAGCTTTCTTTTCCTCAATCTGATCCTCAGGTATTTTTACCTCAACCTGATCAACAGGTTTTCTTTCCTCAATCTGATGATCATCGGTCTTCCTCATCATCACATCAGCTGTCTTATCTTCAGTCTTTCCTTTCATTTCTTCCTCATCTCTTCCTTTCTTGTCCTCACCTCCCTCAATCTTGCTGTCAATTTTCTTCTCGTCCACACCATTGCCCTCAATCTTGCCATCAGTTCTCTTCTCCTCCACATGGTTGCCCTCGATCTTGCAGTCAATTTTCTTCTCCTCCACGTGTTTGCTTTTCTTTTTTTGTGACTTCTCTTTCAGTGCCTTCGTTTGAGGTAAAGGAGGTGGCTCCAAATACTCAGGCAACGGAACCAAATCTACGGGGATTTCATTTTGCTTCGACCCTTGCATCTCGATTGTCTTCTCCACCCTTTCTGCAATTTCAATCGCCATGAGATTGTTTGGTTCCATTTTCAACACCGTCCCAACATCTCTACGTGCCAAATCTAACCTGTTCAATGCTTCATAACACCTAGCTCTCTTCAAGAGTGCCTTACTATATTTTGGTGTGACTTCAAGAGCCAAATTACACTCATGGATCGCCCTCGGATACTCACTAATACCCAACTGCATATAGCACGCGGCCATATTACTCCTAAGAGACGATACATCTATGTGGTTCCTCGGAAGCAACTTTATGGCTTTCTCGTACTTTAACATGGCACTTTCATAGTTCCTCTTCTGAAATAACCTATTACCCTCGTCCTTCAATTCTTGCGACATCAAAATGAATACGGCCGTGTCCTTATCATAAGCCCTCGGGCTGTTTTCACTTGCCTTAGCCAGCTTCAAATTGGATTCACTCGATTTATCTCCATGAGATTTCTTGTTCTTTCCACCATGCCTCCCCATTCTAAATCCCAAGATTTTCAACTAAGTAACAGATAATTTTAACTAAGTTCCACACAATCCGAGCTTAAATTATGCTCAAGGCCCAAAAATTAGGTTCCAATTCCTACTTATAGAAGTGTAAAACTACAAACTATGGGGACAACAAGAAAAACTATAGAGAAATACAAATCAATCTAATATACGCCAACATGTACAAACTAGAGATAAATCCTCCAAAATTCCGCAAAAAACAATAAAACCAACAAATAAAACGAAATCCCACCAGAAAAAGAACCCAGGAGAACTAATTCAAAACCCAAATATGCACCTCTGAATCCAGAGATGAATCCTCCACAATCCCACAAAATATCCACAGAAAAAACAACGCAATAAAAGAATCCCCACAAGAAAAATGGAAAAACAAGAATTTTTTTTTCCTTGACACCTAATTCAGAGACTTGTACAGAAATGAAGATAAAGATAAAACCTTTATTCAGCTACAAGCAAAGTCGATTCCTTTCTCTAAAAAGGAAAAGAATAATAAATTATAATAATTCAATGGAAATGCGAAATATTATCTGCAAAGCTCAATCTTTATTCAAAACCTTCAAGATGTTGTTGGGTTTTTTACGGGAAAATCAAGAAATTTGTAGGTTTCTTGAATGGATTATGCGGTGGTAGGTAATGGAAAGAAAGACCACAAAAAAATACTTGCCAAGAACAAACAAAGAGTTTTTCCAGGTCCACGAACAAGCAACAAAAGATTATTATTAACATAAAAAGAAAAGGAGGAAAAAATAAAAATTAAAATACAAAAAGGCCCGCAACATTTTCAATCAATTAATTAAAGTGGGATTTGTAGTCTTATTGTTTTTAAGTCTTCCCGAATTTGTATGAGTGGGACAACGTCAATGTGGGACCAGATCCAGATGGCCGTGTATTCCAAGATTCCGGGGGACGTCATCTGGGCAAGGCAACTGTCATGTTTGATTCGACTTCCACTTCTTAACTAACTTTTCTAAACCATAATATTAGTTATTAATCTTTCAATTTTCAACTTTTGTCTTTTTATATATAAAAAAATAAATGATAAATATTTTTCTCATCCTTAATATTTATTGTGAAGAACAATAAGAAAAAATGATGAGTGTTAGAATTTTCGCATATTATCCAAAATTGTATATTGAATCAAAATCGGAATTAATTTTGAGAAGTATTTATTTTAATTAGTTTTAATAGATTAAGATCCTAAAAAATATTACGCTATCTATGTTTTTAAGATTATTAGATTTCAGATATTCTTTTAAGAGCTAATTAATTTCATAACATATTTAAATAAAATGAACTATTGAACTTTATAAAATATTAGTAACAACAATCTTATCATTAATATGGTTGAAACTTATAGTATGTTAATCTATAATTATGATTATCCCAAAATTAACATGCTTAAAATTAAAATTGTCTTACAATTTTAAAACTAGCTAGAGAAGGCCTTATCATTTATTTTATATTTTTTTATTAAATTTCATCATTTCTTGTAAAATATTACGACGAGCTTATAACCTTAGCCAAACAATCTTTTAAATTAAGAAAAAATAAACAGAAACAAGAGATATGCTCAAATTTAGTAGCTAGTGTATTTTTGATAACATGTTTCAATAGTAACAGAAGTGTTTAACATAAGATATTAATTAAGTTTAAGCGAAAGGACAACCATTGTTCTAGTGAAGAATATCTTATTGTAAAGACGTTGAGAATTTAAAAGATTGAATTTGAGAAAAAAAATTAAAATAAAAACTTTTGGAAAAATACATCACATTATCCTTTAAAATTATATATATATATAATTTTTCAAACCGACGGAAGAAAATATGCATACCCATATGTGACAAAAATATTCATGACTTATAATATTATCTAAACAAAATAAACTCATTCATCAAATTTCATTCAAATTTGAGTAATATAAACAACAGAAATATATTGGTGCATATTTAAATATCAAACTAAATAATATATGGTGATGAGAGTAATATAAAACCTAGCACTGGAAATTATATTAATTCTAGTAGGGGAAAATTTTTTCTATAATTAATTATCACTCCAAATCATGAAGCAAATACAAATTGAAATAAACAAATAAACAAAATAGGAAATTGTTGGAAGATAAGTAGTCCCACTCCTTAACGTCGTGATTGGGTTGAAGTATTTCAGGGGCAATTAAAATTCAAAATTTACCAAACTTTATCGATGTTAACTTTTCGAAGAAAATTCGACGACGCAATGCCAAGTTGATTCTTAAATTGCGTAAAACACAATAACACATTAACTGCGGGGAGAAAAATGTCATTTCAAATGAATTTCGTAAGAAAATAAATAAACAAGGGGTGGTGGCGACTGGGGTAGAATCTTTTGGATACCACAAGATGGGTCAGCACGTTATCACTTATCAGAATTGCAGGGCATGTGAACAAAGTGGATGGAAATTTCTGGTTGGATCCCTTTTTCCACCAAAGTTAGCATCACTTGCAAGGCAACTATTTTTATCCACCAAAGGAAAAGGAAAAAAAAAAAAGAAAAAGAAAAAGAAAAATGCTTTTGTTTCTTGTCCTTTCAAAAGATGCCCTTCTCGGTCTTTGACCTTTCGATACTTAGATTTCTTCACAAGTTAGATTTTTACCCCAAGAAAATGTTGATAAGTTCCAAGATTAGAACATCATACAATGAGTGGCTTTCATTATTTTTTATTTTTTATTTTTTCTTCTTTTCCATTTTCCCAATTGATGTGGGTCCAATTATACTTGGCCCATCTGGTATGGAGAAACAATAAAAATGAGCCTAAGGTCTATTACTCTCAAATATTACTATCTTAGCCTAACTCAAGATACAATTAAAATCGTTACCATTCAATCTCACACCATGTGACATCATCCAACACAATCCACATAATTGTAAGACCTTTCATCTAGGCCCTCCACTCATTTTCACGTGTCATCATTATAAAATTTCATGTCTAATACTATCGCATGACCAACAGTACAATAATACAACTAACTTATAAAAGCATAATAGAATGTCAAAAGATCTTATACCATTTAGACAATACCTGTACTTGATTATGTTAGCAATCTCCTATAAAGATCTCAGGTTTATGCAATTAATATATTTTTTGGGTACTTAACATCCAAATAATCTCACATAGAACATTATACTTTACAACCATTCAATAATTTTTGACTTTTTGTAATCCTATTCTTATTCGTAAGATTTTTCATAAATAGAATGTTGTTAAATTGTACTCATTGTTCTCTTGTGACTATATTTGAGATATGCGACTAAATATAGTGACATCCAACATCTTACTTGTTTTCATTTATATTGATAGGTTGAATACGATCATCATATCTATATAGCATATACATTGATGAAGGTTGAAATGTCTAAAGTATCTTTTTTGACAGTTTAAGATCTCAATCAAAGCTTAAAAACCTTAATTTTCAACATTATATATATAAAAAGCAACGACATAAAGGGTCAAAAGAATGTTGCTCAACTGCCATATCACATAACCACATTGCAGCCGGCTGCATTCCACTGCCACACGGCCACAGTCATGTGCATTATCAATATCTCTTGAGTATAGTTGGGAATAAGAGTGAAGTGAGACTAATTTTGATCTGTGCAATTGCTATCTTGTTGAATCAGGACATCGCCTCTCTAATCCATATTAAGTTAGGTGGTTTATCATGGGGCTTGAATCAGTTAAATACACACACCTAATTAAATTTGATTATGTATATATCACAATCAAACTAAAAAAAAACAGTCAAAGTGTCAAACATGCCCTAAGCTTGTAAGACAAATTCTTGAAGGGTAAACAAAACTTTTCAAACACCCATAAATTACTATAAAATAGATGAGACCTCAATATCATGTCCATAAATCACTATGACCATGATGGTATATCATACTAATGGGTAATGTCATTTCTAGTCCAAAGGATTGGACTAAGTTGAGCGTATTGACCTTAAATGCTAATTGGTCTAATATAGTATATATTTGGTCAATTCGACTTAGGATCAATTCAATGGAGCAGGATCTTATTCATGATTCATTCACTTGGCAAAATTCAATGACCTAGATCGTGAAACATCTACTTGTATAATTTGACACATGATGAGCTTATAAGCATCAAAGAGTTACACACAAGTAAAATGAATATGCACTCTAAATTACCAAATAATATCGAATTCTAGAATTGCATTAGTTGAAAATAAGCAGACTTTGATTTAAGTGTTGAAAGTTCTTTTGGGTCAATTTGAGCAACTCTGAATGCCTTTTCAGGTTTTTGCTAAGTTAATATTATAATTCGCAATGTCCTCTTTTACTTTCAGATCTTGAATTGAATTATTCTCTAAATGAAATTTAACTTCAATATTAAAATCAACTCATACCTTATTTGAAGAATTACCTCGAAAGTTGGATCACATTCCATTAAAATACATTATAAACTATAAATAATTAAGCCAAATATTAATTGAAGTGTATTAACTCTCATCAACCCTTACCTATAGGCTTCCATTTTCTCGCATTAGTATAATTCTAACTTGACACCCCCCACCAAAAAAAAAGGGCACAACAACAAAATAATAATAATAATAATAATAATAATAATAATAAAAATAAAATAAAAAATAAAAATAAAATAACAAAATAAAATAAAATATGGAAAAAGCTTGACCTTGGCTCGTCAGTCAACAAGCTGACATGTCTGATTTCTATTGGTTAAGTAGCGTATGATTCAATCAGTGTCAGCACAATACTCCGGACTACTGTGATCACCGTCTTCATTTGGGGAAAAAAGATAAAATTAGGGTTTCAAAATCAATTTCACGAAGAAAGTACCGAAAACATGAGAATTGCATGGTGCTCCACGGGCTTACTTTTCGCCGTTGTCCTCTTGTGCGACGTTGTATTCTCTGATCAGCTCATTCCAGCTCATACAGGTACCAGAAAAGAAAAACTAAAAATACCGATCGGTAATAAATTTTGTTGTTGGATTTCCAATTCGCTGAATTTCCATCTAAAATGTATTAGCTATTTGACCCTTCGGTGTTCAGTATCCTGCCGGCTCAGATGGAAAATTGAGAATATGGAAAATGATAAAGGTTCAAGCTTTTTATTGGGATTAAGGGAACAGAACTGATGTTTTATTGCTTTTTTTTTTTTTTTTTTTTTTTTTTTTTTTTTTCGTGTATTAGCTGGAGTTAGGGTTATTGCATATTCGATTATTAGATGAAATCAGCGAATTAGAACATGGAGACTTCTTTCTTTGGGTTATAAAATTCATAAATGCTGTCTTGATGAAATGTTGTTGGTAGAAGATGAAACTAGTTGATCAACTTTAAAGCAAACCCCTGGAGCCAGTGATGAGTCTGCATGCTTATTCTTTTGACTAACTGAAAGCATGAGTTGATCTTGTTAACTAGATTGGTGAGTTTGTCTCTGGGATGACTGATGTAAATTTATAAGAATGGCCAGGTATTGTTCCGATTTACTGAGGCTTTATAACTAGATCAACAATTAGTTTCGACAGAAGGCTCTTGCGGGAGTAATTTGGGATACAAATGTAGCAAATGAAGTTTCCTTCAGTCAAGGTTTTCACTCTTAGTCTGTGTCAGTGAGGTGGTCTTCTTAAGTTCAACAACGTGTGGTGCTGGGTTATTGCTTTCAACAATTTATTTATTTATTTTTTCTACAGCAACTTATTCTTTTTGGATGTATCTTTCATTTTAGGTGGTACATTTGGTCGGAGCTCTCGAGAACCAAAATTTAAAATTGAATTCCATTCAGAAGACTCACCTTTCCATCCAGTAAGTGACATAGTCACTGTCAGCTTATCGCTTAATTTATTTGTGAATAGTTTTGTGTCATTGGCTGACAGTTTGAACATGGCATCATTACAATAATACCTCTTTGCAATCAATTCACACATTCTTTTCGCTTTGAGAATTGAGTCATCTGTTGAACTGGTTCTATTACTAGCTCTATTATATTTGTAAATTCCATTGGTGAAGGTTGAGAAATATTTTATGGGATCCTAATCTATCCTGTAGCACATATGCACAAAGTTGATTCATATGTCAAACTCTTTCGTCATTTATAGACTTATATCCTAAGAGTTTTAAAGTTTTCTTCTTACGAATATTATTGATTTTCGGAAAGCGTCCTTGGACTTGCTGGACTTACAATTACATCCACTAATGCAGATTGAAGACCTAATATCCCTATCAGTTATTAAGAATGTGTTAAATGTTACTCCTCCGTCATGTGTTTCATACTTTTGCTAAGTGACTCCAGACGTTATTTGTGATACTATTTTCAAATAATAGATCAGTAAATGATATTAACTTTCTAAAATATCACCGGCCAAATTTTATTTGAGACCAGTTTTCAATATATTGCATCTTATCAGTATTGAAGTCATTGATTGCCATTCCAACTTGTCTGGATGTACCATTATTTCGTTTTTGTTCGACTGTCAGATTAAAGTCATATGCTTATCAGATTACGTACGTTGCTTTCCTTTCTAAGGAGAATAAAAACTTTCGACAAAACAGACATTCAACAGTGCACAACTCTATTTTATGAGTTTATCAGTGGATTCATGATTAGTTGAGGAAATAAATTTAGAAGTCTTGATGACCATCAGTATATTATAACAAATAAGATGTAATACTGACTTTATCTTTTTTTGTCCTTTTGCATGAGCTTTTACTCATGCCATAGTCAATAGTGATGATAGACCATATATAAGGCACAACAAAATTTCCTGCATGAACTTTTTAAACCGCTCAGGCCTCAGCTTCCTTTGCTGCTTCACTTATAGCTATGTATTAGTAGCAGTGTATTAGATTTAGTTGTAAGAGTCTTATGCCTTGATTCTGATTTCTCCAACCTACAGCTGGCATTTTTTTCCCCCTTTAAATTGCTATAACTATTACTATTACCATCATCATCAGCATCATACTAAATATTAATAACTGTACCCTTGGTGATGTAGAGTTTACCAACAAAAGCCAATTATTGGTGTCAGTACCTTTCAAATATATCCGAATCTTTAATGGTCGTGCAATGTTGTGGACATAGATGAGGTTGATATTTCTTTATCATCTGCTGATTCTGCTTACTGACTAGCATATGCTAAAAAGTCTTTTCACCATTTACATGACGCAAGTTCAACACTGTTTGCATTTCAATTTATTACCTAGTATTTTTTCACATATGTTAACTTTGCATGCATTTGCATTATTTGATCATGTCTGCCTGACAAGGTCACATGCTCAACTTTTGATAATTAGCTATGAATAAATTATGTTTGCAGTATGCTCTTAAGAACAATCTTGCATTTCTGTTCAACTTTGTTCAGTAAAAACTACTTGTCATAGGCTTATAAAACATTAACTTGGGCAAAAATTTAACCTGGTCTAAGTATTTTTCTGTTTACTTGTTTCAATTTATATGTGTCCATGTGTATAAGTCTCACATGAATCTAGTGTCTGG
>JACFYI010001012.1:2087461-2099714 GCA_014898755.1 Handroanthus guayacan
CAACGAACCGATCAATGCAGAGAAAATTAAAGACCTTTAAATTGATTAAGAAGCCCCATTATGAATCATATACAAGTACACAAGTCTTCGGAAATGGTAATGCATAATTAAGTCCAACCCAACGTACAAGATTTTACGGTGTTTGCACGAGACATTGATTGTTAATGAGTTTCTGGTTCAGTGGTATTGGATAATTTAATTTCTTGGAAGCAGATGTGAGGTTGCTGTCGAAAATGAAGCATAACAACCTTGTGGGCTTCAAAGAGGTCGAAGGAATTTATGGAGATGAAATTATTGTATGAAATCATTAATGTTGACTGGCATGACATGAAAATGATACAGTTTATTCATTAATGCACATTATACGATTTACTTACTTCATGTGCAGTTGCTAAGGTTTCTGAACTCTCAAGTTCACAGTACCTAATGCAATTTATCCCATTAATTACGACTAAATAGTTGACACAATTATGAAAACGTCAAGAGCTTAATTGCGTACTAATTTTTGCTATGTAGCTAATTTATTAAGGTAAACGAGTTGGGCTAATAAATTGGGATTCTGAACTTGCAATGGAATATGCTCTTAAATATTTGGTATAATGAGCTCAACCATAACTGTGAAATTGAGGGCGTAACGTTATTATTTGTGGATCTAATTGAAGTATATATTATGGAAAATGTGATTGGAACCGAATATATTAGGGAGATGGAAAGCTGTTGAGAAATCTTAAGATGAAGTGTCGAGCAAGTACTTGAAACAATTGAATGGGTCCATCTCTAATCTATAGATACAAATTACTTGTATATTGTGTGTACTATAAATAATGAAATCAAGATAGAGAACATTATGGACAAAGAAGGATTAGTCATTATTGTCGATTTCCGGCAAAGAAAGGTCACAAGACCCAATCTATGCTGGCAGAAAATACAACTTAGCTAATGTGATGTGACCTTTCCCTCGAAGTAGTTGATTATACAGGTATGAGACCAGGACTTGTTTGTAGCGTGATCAAACTAGATTTTTCAAGTTTCATGTTCAGAGAACAAGCATTAATTTTTTTTCTCATATACATTGTTAAATGCATCATAATATATGATACATTGGGATGCTTATAGCTAGGGATCAACCTAACTAAGAAGCAATAATCAAGCGTGATGAGGCCACCCCTTATAGGATCTTGCACTCTGATGGACTATTTGAATGAGTTGTTGGAGTCAACGTAGCTCGCATAATTTATTAGACCTAACTATTGCACGTAAATTATTTAATTATATTCATATATTTGTTAATTTTCACTTATTTTAATAGTATTGAAACATAGAAGCATGGCCTTATGGGAGCCCACGTGAAAATAGATGGACAATTAAACGTGATGTACATAAAGGGTATCCCCATACATGTAATGGTGCACGGGTCTTTTATTATGATGCTCACCATTCAGTAGAGACATAATTAATGAATTTGAAGGCAAGGGGAAGTAGCAAGATATCAATAATTGTTCATTTGGATATGAATAAGATATGAATGGAACATAATATACGTACATATCCATCTTTCATGGACCATATTTATTATACCAACAATAATACTACACATTCAAGTATGCATATATTAATTTGGTACATAAAATTGTTGGTAGTTTCTTCAATTTTTCTATTTTTTTTTTCCTATTTCTTATACGCTATCTAGAAAACAGATATTTCCATGTATTGGTAATTTGATTATTTTAAAAGGCAGACCAAATATGATTTATTTATTTTTAATAAACAAGTAATGAGCAGGCATGGTCATAATGTGAAATTAAATACACTCTTCATATGTTATGGTCAATTCTTCCGCATTCTATATTTATGAATTCCAAAATATTTTCATGTGATTGAAACTTAAATTATCTTATTATTTAAATAAAATTAACTATTTATGATTTAAATATACCTTATACCCCTAGATTAAACTAACATATCAATAATGATTCTATTTATTATCAAATAATAAGTCCAATCCTATTAAAATATTATGAGCGAGACACAAAGGTGCGTACATAAGTTTTATGCCCTATGATGTTTTTAACATAAAATTAAATGAGATTAAAAAAAATCATTATAAGGTGTTATATATTATATTAGACATTATGTTGAAAAGTTCAACAACTTCTATTGATCATGGAGCACAGGTTAATAAGCTGAACCCTTTACATAACACAAAAACCTCATACCCCGATTCCAGTAGACCCACACATGGCATATTTTTTCAGTGTCGAATCTGTAATTTTTTTTTCTTCTATAAATTATAGCAATTGGACAATGCTTTAAATTCTATCTCGAACATTCGGATAAATTGATTGTCATAGAGTCTTTGTCAAGAAGAGGTCAATGCTCCCATCAAATTATTCATATATATTCACAGGTCAGATACCCGGTCTTTCCCCATCTCCTATTATCCCAAAAAGATTATCAACTCAATTTCTTCGATTGAAATTTATCATAAAATTCATATATATTATAATACATTTAATTAAAAACATTACATGTATGCCGACACAAGTCAAAAGGCAAAAGCCTAGTCGGAAGCTTGGCCTCATATTACAACACAAATATTTTCTTCCGAAGGATTAGCGTTTCAACGAAATGATCGTTCTCAATGACAAAATTTCGAATCTATTAACTAAATAGGTTGTTCCAAATTGAAGTAATATCATGATTTGTCACATAAAACTTCCAAAAAAAAAGAAAAAATTTTAAACCAAAAACTTTCCCCTATAACAAAATGAAGCAAGTTACCCTCGGTTTGGTACTTTATAAAATTAAGTTTATCTTTGTAAATTTCAAAATTTACGATTGCCACCATTAACTTTTGTCTTCACTTGCAATTGCCATCAATTTTTGTACCAAAAATTGTTGAGACAGTCAACTTTATGTTCATGACATTTAATTATTTGATGAACAAATTTTCAATTCCTTTTGTATAAATTTTATCATTTTATGTCAAAATTAACATTTTGTTGTTGTTGTTGTTGTTGAAACATCTTACAAATGTACCATTGATATAACAATATTACATAAAACAGCTTATAAATGAAAACTTTGTGAATATTACATGCAAACTCCAACCTCCCGGGGGGGGTTAGCTTCTAAACTTCAACGTATCAATAATTCACAAAAATTTATTAATTTCTAGTCCAACCACAAAAAACAGCCCATACTGGTCATTTAGCCAAACTTACAATGATATTTTGTACCGCAAGGACCGGGCTCTTTGGTATGTCGTATTAAATTTACCATACTAATTTGTAGTCTTATTAGATTGTAAAAATATATAATTAGTCTTGAGTTTGATAGCTCTTCTTAATATGTGGATAAAAATAATATATTCATATATCTAATTAATTATTTGGTAATTTTTACTAATTTGTAACTCTTAATTTAAAGACATAAACGCCACCAAACTTTGGATATAATGGCATCACCTCCATAATTTCATAGTGGAGGTGCATGGTTCGAATCTCATCGATAGCGTGTAAGTACTATTTGTCTATCGTATGGTAGTTATTTGTCTACCGAATGGTCATTTAGATTATTTGAAATGTTATTTAGTTCATATATTTGATGTTTAAAATATATTCATGTTATGAATTGATACATGACTAAATGTAATCGCTTTTCTGAAAAAAAAAAAAATTAAAGACATAAATGTCTCTTCATAAAGTGCATTTCATTTAGGAAATTGTAATGTTAGGGATATATATTATTAAAAATTCATGATCCTATACTAATTAATCTTAGAGGAGAATTTAACATTAGTAATAGAAAAAAATAGTAGCAAGTCGACCCGCTACTCAATAATATGAGATACCAAGAGAGTTATAAAGAACTATAAATTAGTATAATCCACCATTGCAACTCTACGATAGAGGCCCTAACTTATTAAAAAAAAAAAAAAAAAAAAGTTACCCCTTTCTAATCCAACCACAATCTAGAAAGTATAAAATGTCCTATATATTTGTCCATATATAGTCCACAAAAATAGATGACCACCAAAAAATGTATGACGACATATTTATATTATTTCTTTTTAATTAAAAAAGTACTTGAGGTTTTATTTATTTATTTTTTCATATTTTTTCTACGTCATATCATTGAGTTATTGCTCATTAAACATAAAGCATCTTGGTGGGTGGCAAGACATCTATCTTGAGTACCCACTAATATGGTTTCTGTACATAGTAGTAGCAGAACAAGTTTGGGTGTTCCTTTCAACCTTCATTGCTTAAATTAACCCCATCCAGATGAGACAAAATACCTATAATTTAGAAAATAAATATTAAATTGAGATGGTAGTTGTGTGGCATCATTATAGCTTGTACTGATCACATTATAATTTATCACGCATATTATTTTTGAAAATATTACATGTGAGCCGTTATAGGTGTTTACAATTTACATAAAAAAGAATCATATTATAATGACCATTTCATAGTTTGTTAAACATTGCATTTACTTATTTCTATATTTGTAATATTTATAAATGATGACAATAAAATTACATAGTGCTTTTTAACGTAACATTAAAAATTCCAAAACCATGAATTGATAATATAGTCTAAAAGAATATGTATCAAATTTGTAATAATTGTGCTGCAGGAATCGGCTAAATCAGAGTAAGATATACCCAGACAAATTTGCCAGCATCAAAGTTACACCTCGGAGTTTTTTATAACTAATATAATATAAGATCATAAGTATAAACTAAGCTATCGACCTTAAAATAATTAATTTCATAATATAATCTCTCAAATTAGGTAATAAATTTAATCTCTCATCTTAGGTAGAAAATAAAATAATATAAAAGAAAAGGTAAAAAGGAAGAATGATCAATATACATTTTGTCCTTTTCCCTTGTCCACAAGACAAACCACCTTTTGGATGTTTTCTTGTTGCACAAAGCACGTCCGCTGAACACGATGTGGATGAACAGCCACGTGGCATATATGGGGCCCAGATCATGTGGACATCCACGTGGATTCCGATAATACTATCGGACACGTCGGCGGATGTGGGGTGACGAGGCGGTGCAGGTGGGGGGTTGGTCATTCTATCACCGTCGCATTTGCTGCTCTGTCGCCTCTTCCTCCATCATCTCATCTTCATTTTACTGCCACAACTCTCAATTTACAGGAAAAACAATGCGACATTATTTTGCTGGTACGTATTGAGTTTGAAATAAATTTAATTATTAAATCAATTGAATTTTCGTAATTATTATATGTGCGTCTGTGTGTGTTCGTAATTAAATAGATATGTTTATATTACAACTATTCTTTGGTAAAATGATCAATACAACAGCAAACCTTTCTGGGATTAGTCACCTGTTCAAATAGTAAGGGAGATGGTTTAGCAAGTCGACAATCCAAGATTGAATTCCACGTGAAACACCCCTCTCATTTTTTTCCATATCGCTGTAATCTCAAAAAATAAAATAAAATAAAACAAAAAAGAAAAAAGAGCTCTCTACAAGTCACTCAAGTTCAAACCTCTCATCAGACGTGAGCACATCACACATGATGTGCCCAATGCGGTTTGTTTGATTCATGTGATTTGCAGACCATTGCATGGATTGAGAACTTATCCAGAGTGCATCATCAAATAACGATTGTGGGTTTCTAGTCATAAAAGAATCATTAAATTGAACACTTTTGGGTGCATTTCTTTCTAGGCAATTGTAATTAACTACAATCCATGATACTCTGAACATTCAATATGACTTTTATATGAGATTAATGCGTTATCAGGGCCAACCACCATCAAAACATTAGGCATATATTCGTTATAAAATTAAAAAAAAAATTGCTAGAAAATTTATTTTGAAGCTAAAAAGCATCACTATGAAATTTTCTGTAAGAAATATAAATTTTTAAAATAGTAAAGTTATTAGTTATATTTAATTTCGTAGCTAACTTTAGTGAAATATATAGAGAGGTGTTGGTTGACAATTTAACATACTTCTGTGACACAATTTAAGACAATATTATGTTGGGTGAAAGTGGACCCCAGGCTTAACTCACCTCAAAATTTAAGAAATGAAAATGTAAGAATTATTCAATAACATATTAGGACACTATCACCCATACGCTTTATCAATGTTCAATTTTAGCACACCCTTTGTACGCCTAGGGCTAGAACATTTTATAGTCTAGAATTTTAAGTCCTAACTCATCCCAAAAGTTAGCTCTAAAGATAAAAAATTGTAGAACCTCATATAGAAAGGTCATTATCATACATTTTATGGACATGACTCTAGCATCCGTGGCACAAATTTCCTCTCAGTGACATAAGATGTATCCTATTAAATGTAGTAGGTATGGGCATGAGTACACGGCAGTTGCAGATATCGATCGGTCTCTCATCTCTTTTTCCCCCTAGGAAATCATGATAACAAATTTATGCTTCATCATACAATCATACTTACGAACTAATTACGCCCCGGGTTATTAATTAATTAACACTTTTTGAATGCTATAGGCTTAAAAAATTGTTCAAAGAGGGACAAACTCCCCTAGTAAGAGAACCCACTTCCCCATAGTATCTTTTCATTTCCAACAAGTTGTCTAGTTAGGAGGTTTTTACTCTTGAATTTTTCCATTTTCAAGAAAATGGAGACAATTCTGTTTTGTTGTCCTACAAACAATGTCTTTGAAGCTCCATTAAGACATTAGTTTATTAATTGACCTTTTATCAAGAAAATCCGAAATCATTATTCTATTGCCACTTTTTCAAAGAAGACAATCAATTTGCAAACCAAACAAAGATACAACTCCAAATGGCATTTAATATCATGCCATGTTCAAGAACTAACATGGGGCCCTCATGCCTCAATGGAGTATAGTGTGTGTTTGTGTGTGTGTAGGGATATATAAGCAAGACCTTGTTTGTGTTGAAGCACATTCACATATAGCATTTAAGTTCTTTAAGAAGAAGCATAAACTCATCAAAGAAGTTCAACATTCTATTCCCTAATCCATTATAAGGGTTCCAAAATTGTCCAATTCTTATTGTCCCATAAAACTATTGTTCTTTTCTGTCACAAAAACTCATAATGAGGCCATGGTTGATGATGTTTCTGCTACTTTTGTCAATTCTAGTTCATGAAGCTCAAGGTGAGTTGGTGAAACCCTAATTAATTATTGAAGTTTTAGTTGAATATAGTAAAAGGGTCTTTAATAACAGTACTATCCAGTTGTTATTGATAAGTTTTTGCTTTCTTCATGAAGGTATAAGGTTAATTAGAAAAGGACCTCCACCAGAAAGGCAGAATAACATCAATGTAAGTATCATACTCTTCAATTCACACACACACACACACACCAAATGATGGGATTTCACAGAATTGTATTTTTGTTCTCATATAATTGTTAACTAAGAAGATCTTTTTTGTCTTTTCAGCAGGAACTTCATCCGGTGAAGACAAATAAAGATGGTGTTGACGAGGTTATTTTGTGCAAAAGCAAGCATTGTTCAGGTAAAAGGAAGAGAAAATTATCTAGGGTACAAAAGGAACCACCCCACCATTGGTTACCAAGAATCCATGAAGATTACTACGGACCAAGAATTCACAGGCCTAGGCACCACTGATACTATGTCCCTAGCTACCCCAGATTTTTACCCTTCTTAATTAATTTCAGACAATTATTAGCATTCTTTGAGGTTTCCATAGAGCACAAGGTGCTATTAATTTAAATCATAACCATTCAATTTTGTGGCCTCTCCGACACTGGTCGTACTTTCTCAACAGCTACCTAGCTTCTTTGATCCGTTGTTCTAACTTTTCTTCTTTGAGTTGTAACAATTTTGTATTTGAGATTCAATGACACTGCTTCTATTTAGTTCTTGTACTAATTAATCATAAATATATGTAGGGATTTAAATCTCAAGTAATATATGCTTTATCTGCTGTTTGCAGGAAGGATTAATAGAAAACTAACTATGATCCCCATTTCTAGTACTACCACCACTGCCAAGGTTGGTTACAATTTAAGTATTACATGAATTAGGAAAAACATCGGCTTATATTTTCAAGAATTAAAGTTACAAACGAAAACCTTAATTAACATGATTTTCACGGTTCATTACAGAATGACAAGAATGAAGAAAACAAAGTTCAAGCCAAATTGGAGGGCTCTTCAAGAGATGAGGACATTTTAGACATAGCTGGAATGGATTATTCCCTGGCCAGAAGAAAACCCCCAGTGCACAATTAATTAATAAGATCTTAAAGAAATTAAGATTATATGCTGAACAAAAGGATAAATATATATTAGAAAAATAATGAAACAAAAAGACTGTTTTAGAAAGTGCCGAGGTAATTATATTAATGCAGGGCGTTGGACAGCATTACAGAAATGCTGCCACTTGGGGAGATCTTCGTACATAGTATATTGTGTCATTAATTTTAGATTATGAGCTAATTATTAATTATGATCAAATCATAATTAGCACTAGAGAAGTGCTTATTAATTAGTAGCCTTTGTAGCATTTGTAATTTAAAATAATACTAGTTTAATTTGTATAAGTACAGTACAGCAATGGTCTAATATATGAATTTCTCCCTTGTTTTATTCTCTATACTTTGGTTTGGAACGTGTGTTTTTAATTTGTTTGTGACCCCAGTTTGAGTGATGTTCGAGGAGAATAGATTACCCGTTTGTATTTTTGTAGAAGTTATTTTATTTATTTAATTAATATCATTAAATACTTTTTCAACATTATTGTAATATACTTGTTTAAGTTTAAACAAAATTCGAACATCATGCGTAGTTATAGAGGATAATCGAACATATGATGGATGATCATGAAATAAGATGTCCTATGATTTTAATTTTAAGACAATCCAAATTTGGTTAATTGGCATGGAATATCAATATTTTTTATCCAATAATTAAATTTGAAGATATGATGCATGCTCGCAAGGAATATCATGCGTCCTGTGGCATGAATGTTGGTATTGAGACACTAATGCTTGTATGGAAGTGGTGATTAATAAAAAAATACATTATGCAGTCTCACGTAAAATTTCCTAATTGAAGACTAATCATTTGTTATTTTCGTTTCTTGTATTTTTTTTTTTTTTAACTCTTTTTCTAAAGCTACTCTACCATTTAGTATCACATAAAAAATTCAATTTTGATTTGACATAAAATACCCATTGTATGTCAAAACAACTAAAATGTACATATATTTTAAGAAAAGAGCGTCTTTTATGCAGAAAAAAAATTATAAATTAACAACTTTTTTTTCTATCCTACTTACCATTCTTTGACAAATCATTCAAATATATTTTCATTCTCACATAAATTACTTAATTTTCGAAGTATTAAAAAGTGTGGATTGAAAATAAAAATGAAAACACAACCAAATGAATATTATATGTTACACATGTGAAAAGTTTACCTTATGTTAGAGTCATAAATAGGATGTGCATTGATTTACATGAGTGAGGGCTCTTAGGAGTAATTTGAATATGTATTGGGAGCATTGATTATACGATCATCTATTTCAATTCATATTTCCTTGCATGATACATATGACGTATAATAAAATTTTCTTTATACAAATGCAGGATTATGAGTGTGATATGCATAAGATGTATCTATACAATAAAACATGAAATAAAATAGGAATTGAAATGCATGTATAAATCATCCAAAGTGGGAGAACAATGCGTGGCAAAAAAAAAAAAAAAAAAAAAACCCACAACAAAAACAAAAAGAAAAACAAAACGAAAAGGATCTATCACTTATGTAGATAAATAGGGAATAGTTTGTAATTGACTTGATAAAATTTTTGGCCATATTGAATATTGAAAATTAATTAAGAAAAGGTTTTTCAATTTCACCATTAACTTAAGTAACTAGGAAAAGATATATACTTTATTGACCGATTCGGTTTTGACTAATAATTCCTACTCCAAATTCATTCGATATTAGATGATGAAAAAGATTTTAAGTGTATATTATCCCCAAAAATATAAAAAATAAAAGAGAAAGAAAAGTGTATGGTACTTGTAATTGGAATGATTAGCTGTACTTCGCTAATATCTAGGTCTCGGTGGCGTGTCATCGGACGTAAATCAAGATTTGTGCGTTGTTAGGATTAAGAAATTATTTTTAAGCGGATTAATTATTTAAATAATTTAATTGTTTAATTAAGTCACCAGAGTTGTAAGTTCACTACAACCTTATGTAAGGGGTCCCACTCAATTTGGACAAGGCCCTTTTCTTAATTGATACGGGATATAACTCAATGGTTAGATTTAAGCAAATTGATAATTCGACTAATTAAATTATTTAAGCTTCAATTAACATATGGAATGCATTAATATGATTGATTAATTTGACCTAATAAAATTAGGGAAATACCAATTGAAAAATAACTATTAATTCACTGTTAGTTTTAGAAAAAATAAAAGATATTTTTCAATGATAAATAATATTTTGACAGACCATCTGCAGGAAATGTCAGTGGAACATAAATTCTGACGCCATGTTTGTTTGCATCATTTACTCACGAGACATTCCTACAATTTTTCGATGAACTTTTCTTACAACAGAAAATTCATCAAAATTTTCTATGAATTTGTCCATGGTAAAAATCATATGTTCTAGTATGAGTCAACCCAAATATCTTGGTACATATGCCTATCAACCTTAATGATGTTCATTTAGGCAAATGCTTGAGTTTAATATAACATGTTGCGGTCGTGTAATCAATAAATATTTTCACTCTGGTGATTATTTAACTAATGTAGGTTTGGCTGTTGACCCCAAAATATTGATATCTTTTTTAATAGGGTTTACCAAAAGAAATATTTTAATTCTAATTTTAATTTTTATGCCTATATATTAAATGGGATTCTATAAAACTGAGTAGGGTCATTATATTTACTTCTCAACCTATATTAACTCGTTAAAAATTAATTAGGACACATAACAAGTTCTAGTTAATATTGTAAGAATGATAATTGCAGTCCTCACTTGAGTTGCAATGAGCTAATAACTAATTCATCCAATCGACATGATTAGCACAGCATTTCAGTATTATCAAGGGTGCAGAAATTAAGAAGGGGAAGAAAATAAAAAAGAAAGGAGATAAGGCTATTAATCTTAAACGTCATTTTTCAATTAAACTGAAATTACACAAAAGTAATTATGCTAATCTCGAAGTAAACCCTTTACTTAATAGCATCCCAATGGAAATGTGCCCAAATTCTATGTTGCAAGATCCTTTCAATAAATACTAACGATTGGAGCAGCAGAGATACATATTTGTCAGGTAAAACACATTAATTAAAAAGGCTTCAATTACATGTATTTAATGTGTGCTACAACTTAATACCACTTCATAAGGATTTCCTGATTTCTTCAAGCCTTCGAGTGGTCGGTCTGTCTATACCCTCTTGTCTTCGTACAATTTATTACAAACTGGTAAGAAAAGAAACCACATCTATGGCTACGGGTTTGGATACACCCATGTTCCAGGTATTAATTGCATTTTGATGCCCATACTGACATGTAGGCTCTTTCCCCTTCCTTGCGTCAACTAGGCTTTGGCCCAACCTCGAGGTGCGCTGGACCACAAAATATGATAGGGTTAGGATTGTCAATGTCCAGATCTTAATCCGAATTTATGCGAATTTTTTAATCTTAAATTAAGTCAATTTTTTTTTTAAGAGAACCAATTAAACTATTAAATGAATCAGGAAAATTCCTTGTTAATATTATTTTCTTTATTAATGATTATAGCCAGGTAGGCATGTTCAATGAGCACTCAAACATGAGCTAGGGAATTTTGGGATCATACCCAACTCGATTTGGAATGCAATGTCGGATCCTGATACCTGAAGTCCGAATGAGAAAATCATAAAATTTTGGATCTTGACTTGGGTTGCAAATGTGAAAGTGATATTTCGATCGGGATTCCAACTTTGAAAGCCAAGGAATGGATAACTTTTCATGCAAACCAAATTCTAGACTATTGCACTAGTTAAAATCTGAAATAAATGAAGTATATGGATATTAGTCTCTTTACATAACCTTAGCAATCCTTATTTTATGAGCTAGCTTAGGAGATGAGTTATGTTCATAATTTATTTCAATATGGTATAGAAGTTACATCCATACATGATGTTGGATTACAGGTGTAAGATCATTGATATTTATGATGCACAAATGTTACAACACTAATTATGCGAAGCTCGGGG
>JACFYI010001012.1:2099756-2146723 GCA_014898755.1 Handroanthus guayacan
TTTTTTTTTAAATAAAAGCATATATATTCACTTTATATATGTGTATATATATACACACACTGTCAGATCTTACAACCAAAATATACTCTCAAAACATTCACCTAAATTATTCCAAAATAAATTAAACCTTACCTAGAATTTTCAATTTAAGGCAAAGAATAATAAAGTGGTGACTAAAGAATGAACTGCACAAAGAAGGCCCAATAGGCAATAGCTAAAAGGGCCAGGCATATTTAGAGCCCAATTCATTGGTAGCAGCAATGCCACGATAAGGCCTCTATCAGCACAGTTAGCAGCAATCAAAAGCAGAACTATCAAAAGCCCAAACAACTGGAAAGATTCCATGCATATGAATTATGATGGACTGAGACTGACATGCCTTGGTTTCTGACTGTGCCGTTGCGTAGCAAATAAAGGTTCCGGGCGTTTGGCGTTTATTTTGTACAATTTTGAAGTGGGAGTTAGATTCATTTGAAACTAATAATTTTTAATATTTTTATTTATGTATCCACATATAGCGCCAAATGATAAGTATAAAATGTCACAATAAATAATAAGTATGAGAGATCATCCTATATGGGGTCTCAATGAGACTTTATATATATATATATAAGACAGAATACCCAATATTAAAGTAAGGTCTTGCGAATAGCTTACATATGTTATTATAGTGATGACTCTTAGCATTAATTAGACAAAAATAAGAACAGACTAAGCACCTAATTGCTCATGTGTGTTTTTTACCTTGATTTCTAATATATATTGTTTATCAAGCTATCCCATCAGACATAATAAAGATTCTCAAATTCAAATCCAGGAAATAGACTCTCAACAACATAAAATTACGGTAAATATATTGTATTAATTGTCACCAAGCAACGTCGCCTCGTTTTATAGGGGAGGTATAAGATTCAATCCACATTCCTCACTCATGGCATTCCAATTAAAAAGGAGGGGGAAAAGAAAGGAAATAAAAAGGGAAAAAAAAATGAAAAACTAATAGAAAGACCAAACATTAATAAGACGAAAGGTCACTTTTAACGTTTAAAACGTTATGCCGGTACCTGTCAACACGCTATAATTGAGTAGAGATTAATGATGCTTCCCTCGATGACTAATTAACAATACCTACTCCATTTCAAGAAGTCCAAATGGTCATTTCAGATTGTTGCTCCTAGTTCTCATTCTGCTTTCACTCATGCAGTTATAATGTACACCAAACATTAACGAAAACCCACTCCTTACACTTTGTTGACGTAAAAATCGAACATGACTTTTCACGAACAAATGCCGAACTTTTGCCTTAACTTTCTCCAAGGAGAAAAAAGCCTTTCTCGGTCAGATCTTACATCAAAAAGCATATAAAGTTTCATGGCTGTCTTAAAATGGATGGTAGAGAAAAGGGGTAATTATATTGGAAATATGTTTAGTGGTCAAGTGGCCCTCCTTCAAGTGGTTCTCTTTCCCTCAAAAGCTTAAAATTAAAAATTCCTCCAAAAGGCACAACTTTAAAGCAGCACTCCCATATGAAGAACTGTGAACTTTTGGACTCATTGCATTTGGATTTGAAAATGAATGTTAAGCATTAATGAAGTATAAAGAAATATCACCATTGAGATGGTAATTCAATTAGTTCAGATCATAATGTTGCGCTTTCAGACTTATTTTCATAGTATGTGATTATCTTCATGCTTAAAGGGCTCCGATCTGGTTTGACGCTTTGTTGAGATTAAAATACTAATTATGAATCAAACTGAATATTTCATAAGTGGAAGACTCAATTGGTCACTTTAAGAGAATTGCCACACTAATCGTTCAACTATTATTGACTTAAATATATTCAAAATAAAGAAAATAAAATCATCCTAAAATATCATTTTGCAAAAAGCTACACATATTGTCAAAATCTAAACATAAAATATTTCTTGTGAGCTAGAAAAATCAAAAGAAGGCCAAAGTTGGGGCCGCGAAAGCAATAGTTCCAAATTTATGAGTACGACTTACATTTAGTTCTCAATTCTCAATCAATTGGACAAAATCTTGCCACGTATAAGGGTGCATCAGCTGCCTTTTCCACCAGTCAAGAGGCAGCAAACCTTCCCTCGGGATAGGATGCATTGACAGTTTTTTTGTATTATTATAATAAGAAAGGGCATCCCAATTGTTGAGCTGTGGCTGTGGACTTCTCCACTAATTAGTGCTGTCCTCTGGACCGCAAAAAATTAACATGGCCATGACCATACAGCATCCTTTGGTGATATGGTCATATTCAATCTTTCTATTTTAATTTTTCTTTTTTTCTTTTATTTTATTTTTTTTAATTTTTTGGCTTTTTGTTTAACGTTTTTTTTTTATATATCAAACTTGTTTATGAGTTTTATTCTGCAGGCCAATACTATGGTAGAAAATGTATTTGAGATAATTACCTCCATTATCTAAGGTTTGGTTTAATTATAAAAATACCTTATGTGATTTAGAATATTACAATAACATCTTCTAATATTAGTATTGTTGATAGAAAATTTAATGAAACTCACGTAATATTGCAATTAAATTCTTCAAAGAAGGGGCTACTTGTAATGTTTTAGTTAATATATATTTACATTTTTACATGGTATAATTAGAACGTAATATTTATATTTTCATGAAGTGTAATTGAACTAACGACTGAGAGTTGTATTGAATTTTTTAAACCATATAGGAGTGTTTCTCTTATTATACCAAAATTTGAGGCAGGATGGGTATCGGGTGGGGGATTGTCAAGATAATTGAAGAATTATAAAATAACAATAGTTATAGTAAGAGCTATGAGTCATCAGTTGACAGTTAATCCGATAAATAGCAATTACAAATTATTATAATATTGAAACACTTCAAAATAGAGGCAAGATCAAATAAAATTATAATAAAATAATCTTAATATTTTATTAAAAGTTACAAATAATCACTTTAACAAAATTTTGATATTGATATAACCTTTTAAACCGATGCTTTTTTAAAGCTTTTATTATTACCAAAATATTCTTAAAAAATGTAGTAAAATATCACATTTAAGAAATTATGAAATTGACTAATCTACAAAAACAAATAAAAATAATTCAAACATAGTTCCTAAATCACTAGCCACATAGAGAATGAATGACTCATAAAGAGAAGATACTATCCTCTTTTTGCTCAGATATTAACATGATACATATTGCATTTCAAGATATTTTGAAAGTTAGATGAAGATAAGGATAGTTGCTGCTAATCTTTCCCAAAAGCCCAAAATAGAAACCTTATGTCATTGTCTCTGCATCATAATCATGGTCTCCTTGTCTTATGGCTCACGATGACTAAAAAATTTAAAAAAAGAATACAATTTGCTTTAAATTCGTGGCCAAATTATTACCAATAAAATACTATACTTATGATAGATGATGCGATCTTCCACAAAAAATTACGGATTTCTTTCATACCAAACGAGAAACCTTATCATCATCTCATCAATATTGCTTTTTTATAGATTGTACTATGTTGTATTTTATATTTCCAAGTATAGATAGGCAAATTATCGAATCATATCTTATTAGTATAAGCATTGATTCAATTAATATAACATAGGAATAACATTATAAATATATTAATATATATACACTACTATTGTAGGTAATATATATGAAATAATGATAAGAAAATTAATCATTCGTGCAACATGTTTCATAGGTTGTATTCCATTATAATATTTAAATATCAATTAAAATCATTAAATTAATGTTTAAAAATTAACAAAAATACTAAAAAAGCATCTATATAACAAATTCACAATTTTTGGAAAAAATAACAAGTCAATTATAGTCAATAGATTCATGTATGTTTTTAATAAGGATTTTTCATATTTTTTGAGGAAAAAAAAAATAAAAAATAATTGAACAATGCACTAAATCAATTTTTAACTAGCTCTATTTGGTTTTGCCATTTAACAATTTTATAGGTAAGATCAGCTCGGTAAGCTAAGTGTTTATAGCTTGAATCGATTAAACTGACTAGTCCAGATTGATTTTTAAAATAGTTATTGTGTCAATTCATACATTAGACAATAATATGTGTTGTTTTGTTATTATTCTTCTCTTGAATTATTATTTGGCAGCAACTAATGTTGGAAAAAAAGCTTTGAGTTGCAAAAATTACAAAAAGAAAGTAAAACAAAAGAGAGAAAAGAATAAAAATAAGGAAATTAAATAACAGCCTTTGTCTTTGTGAAGAAGAATGATTCTTGAACCGAACCCGCTCCAAAAGTCAAAAATAAAATAAAATACCAATTAAACAAATAAAATAAAAGAAAATAAAATAAAAGAAAAGAAGAAGTACACGTGGAGCATGTCGTAACTGTTAAGCAAACGAAATGGACAAAGAAAAGATGTCCGAAAATTCTAGAGTACATGCCAGGGCAATTTTAAATGTGCTTTTCATTTTTAATTAAGATTTTTTATTTTAATTTATTTTAAGAACTAATATTACAATTGGTGTAGGTGGGGATATGCATTATTAATAATTTGGCACCATCCTATTCGTCTTAGGTAACGTGTGGCATCAGATAAAAAGTGAGATTTAATTTAATAATCGACCGATTAAAGTCATATTGATTAATTAATAAATTAAATAAGCATAATGTAATTAATATATTTTATTCATAATTCATGTAATTAGGAAATAAATTAAATCGGCATTTTCAAATCTTATAATGGATCTTATTTTATAATTCATTTTCAGAAGCAAATTCAACTATTATTTAGGATATTTTAGCATATATTACTACCATACTTATTGGTACATTTTAAAAATATGCCAAATTGCCGACATGCACCTAAAATCAGTAAAGTAGAAACAACTAACCAACCAAACATTATTGAAGATTGACAGTTAGGCGCAGTAAGACCAACTCGCCAAGAATTCTTATCATTTATCTAATCAAAATTAATTAATATTTTAAAAGAGACAAATAATATATCAAATTCTTATATTATGCATCAAATTAATAATATTTAAAAATTATTTATTTAAAATAAAAATATCTAATAAATTACTCTATAGTAAAATATCTAATAAAATTACTATTTCGTGAAATAAACTTGATCCAGTGAAATCTTGGACCAAGATTTTGTTCTTCTCAATGCATACACTATTGTCATTCTAAAGCAAAATATGTGGTTAGAGATTTTTTATTTTAAGCATAGTTTTCTAACAATCAAATTGGATATGCATAAGGATTAAAACCAATTATAGCACAATTGGAAAGGTCAACAAAAATATTTACAAATGGCAACAATTTAGTGGTTATCACTTACTTTTTATATTGCTTTGACACGACAATTATGAGTAGTTTGTTTCTTATTGTGATTATGAAAATACTATGGCTTAATTATATTCCATCCCATCATACCATAGGAGTTGAGATTAGGGCAATTATATCATAAGTTAAAGATTTCTCTATTTTGGTAATAAAAAGAATAATCCATTATTACAGTTTCAAACTGGATTAGATTATACAAGATAAGAAAGCTTTGGTGAAAAAGGCCAAAAAGAAAAAAAAAAGTTGTACTTTAATTACTGTCAGCCGCCATAATTTGGAAAAAAATAAAATAAAATCAAGGTATTAGGCTTAATAAAAGCCAACTCCTTCGTGACAAAGCAAGGAAAAATCTAGCCCACTAATTGGATCCAAATATTCTGGACCTCGAGCCATCATATATACATCAAATGGACATATTAAAATTTTATTTTATTTTCCCCTTTTTTATTTTCTTATTTCTTTTAATCCAACGACATATTAGATATTGACATTTTGAAAAGACTATAGAACAAAGATATCTGCATTATTTATTGAGCCATAGTTTGGATCTAGGAAATCAACATTATAACTAGAACCAAAAAAGTGACATCGTGCAATAGGTTTCAAGGGCTTTTTCTTTTTTTTTTCAATTAGATAATCAAAATATATTTCAACTTTCGAGAGTATAATTGCAAATTTGACTAATAGAGTGCATTATAAGGTCATGTTATTCTACTAATCTAATTGTAAGGTGAAGGTTTACACCAACGTGTGTGAACCCTTTTTTTTTTTTTGGACTGGATAGTAACTTTATTTAATTTTTTATTATATAGTTAATGTTGTTAAAGAATTTTTCTTGTAATTATTGGTCTTCTAATGTTATAGACTTAATGTATTGTTACAATGACTCAAAAGACTAGCAAGGTATTTTTTTTTTCAAAAAAAAAATTTATATGATTATGATTGATTCTTGGACTACTTCCATGGAACTCGAACGACATCCTTTTTCACAAGCATAGCTATATATGGAGTTTTGACATTGAACTACCTACTTGTTCTGAATATTAATGAGATCTTCAAGCATCGTACTACATCGCATAGTCTTAATGCAATAAATACTTTCAAACAGTTAATTTCTAATTTTCTCTCGATAGCTACTAACTATTTTTGTCTCTATGAATTCTTGCTCACATCAAAGATTCCATTTTGTTACCCACTTTTGTGGTTGTCCCATTTACTCAAAGAGAAGAATTCCAAATTAATCTACCAATTGAAAATCAAACCATATAAAAAAAGAAAATATATATGAAATATATAATTAAATAAAAAATTATAATTTGTAATGAGTTGAAAAAGGGTACCAACTTGATCCATTTTAGGTTGGAAAAGGGAAGTGCAGAAAGTCCCAGACCAAGGAATCCTGTACCAAACCGACAGCATGACAAATATCAAATACCAGAATACCCCTCCAAAATAAAGAAAAAACACCACCCAAAATTTCTCACGGTTTGCAGCCACGCTTTTCACAAGCATATTGAAAAATCTATATTTTCCCACAATTATACTAACGCAATAGAAGTTCCAAAAATATATTCAGACCTCTCTCCTTCCACAGCCATTTTAACATATTCTCAGAATCTTCTCTCTCCCAATCTAAAGGCTTAGCATTACTAGTAGCCATATTTTCCCTGAAAATATTCTCAGCAAAAGCAAGTTGCTAAGAAAGTGAAGAAAAGAGATAGAAAAAGACTGAGACCCTTCATTTGGTTGACCATACTAATACAGAAGAAAATGTGTGTTCAAGATGCAGAGCAAGCGAGAGAGGGAATGGAGGATACAGTTCTCCCCAGAAATGATGATATTGATAGCGAAGGAAGCGATAAGGCTCTGCCTTTGCATTCCCAAGTTGATTTCTCTAATGCCCAGAATGAGAATTGGGATAACAAAGCTGCCGCCTTTGATCCTGTTGCTCCTGGGAGAAGTTCCTTCCCTGTGAGTAGAAATCAAGTTTTTTTCCTTTTTTCTTTTTTTTTTCTCTCTCTCTCTTAAAATGAAACATATTGTGTATGCTTACAATTTCTGCTTCTTTTATCTGCTCTCGGGGTGAAAATAATATTTTTTCTGTGCGGGCCTTATTTTCCTCCCATTTTTTGGTTAGAATATGGTTTGATGTCAATTTTCTTGGTTTAGATTTGGCAAAGTAAAAGCTGTAGCTGTCTTTGTTTGATGAGTATGTTGCTTCTAGGATATGTTTTTTGTGTTCTGCAATTTCAGGTCTTTTATTAGTTTCAGATTCTTTTTCTTTTGCTTTTTAAAGAAAGGGAAGAAATAAAAAAGAATGAATTTTAAGGATTTTGATTTTCTTGTTAATGGTAAAATATTCATATCTGAATGCCTTGTTCTGTTTGAAGGTTGTGGCTTTTTCTGGTATTGGTAAGATTATTATGTCGGTTTCTCTGAGTCTTTTGCTTCTTCTGTGTGCTTACTGTTCCTCAAGAGCGTGTGGAGAATATTTGTGAATGTGAATTTGACTCTCCCTTTTGTTTTCGTCTTTTATGCGTGAGCTCATAGTGTACTTATTTTTCATAATTGTAGCAATTTGTTTCTCTTTTTTATCCCCTACACTCGAGTAAAATTTTCTTCTGGGACATATCTTCTTTGGCGCAAAAGGAGCTTTTCGTGAAAATTAAGATAAATAAATATTTTGTAAATCTTCAGATCAACCTGTTATGAGGTTATAGGCATTTTATTCTCTTCAAGAATTTTTATTTGTTTCCCTCATCGCATCCGAATACTAGAAATACTATAGTTTTTGCCTTATGAAAACTTCTCCAATGAAGGATAGGTGATTAATTGATAGAAGAGAAAGGGAGCAACCGTGCTTTTGGAAGTTGAACTTTGGATCTACCGCGATCTTTGCCCTTTTCTTTCTATCCTTATTTGGTTCTCTGTAAAAGGAAATCTTTCACACCCACCAATTCTTAATTCGAAATCACAGACTTTTTATGAAATCAACTGCAAACTCCAGTAATGATACAAAAATTGTCGACATTTTTCTTGTGATCTATTGTCTGATGGAGCTTCAGTTTATTAGCCTGCTAGATCTTAACTCAATGTCTATGGCAAAATGTGGTACATCCTTCATGTTTTTCATTTTTATGCTGATGGCTTCCCATGCTCTGAGGTCTGCCTCTCGTCTTAGCATTAAATGTGTGACATAGTGGATGAGCTTAATATGGTTTGAGCAATTTGCATCTTGCTGGAATTTTTGCTTCCATTAGGAAGATAAGATAACATGCTTTTGCAAGTCTAGCAAACTAGGACAAGGCTGAAAGGTTTTTATAAATTGTCCAAATTCTTAAACCGTTTGATATGTGAGTAAAAATGTTTTTGATTTGCATGGAGTTCATATTTTTTATCTGAGTAAAAATGTTTACCGCAAGGCTTATTTTAAGTGTAAGAAAGCAGGCAAACATGTATAAGAGCTCTTCAGTTTCCAATCGTTATGTTTCTCATTTTCAGAAGTTCCTCATACTTTCTCCTTGTTTTTTTCCCTCAGCTGGAAAGCATTTCTGAAGACTCCGCTGTAGCTGATGGACAACAGATTTTGTTGAATAACTTCCTTCCTGCCCTTCGGTCTGGGGAGTGGTCAGACATTGGAGGTCGGTTAGATATGGAAGACACTCATATCTGTATCCCAGACTTGGCTAAGAATTTTGGTCACACTGAACGTGGTGAGGAGGTCATATCCTTCTATGGTGTAAGTTCTTTAAACTCCTTTTGGAATCATCTCTCTCATCTTTGAATGTAACAGTAAGAACAAAGAATAAAAGATAAAAGCAGGAATAATCGAAACAATACATGGTTTGAGTTTCTGGCTTATATGTTACTTGGCTTTGTGACAGGTGTTCGACGGACATGGTGGGAAGGGTGCAGCTCAGTTTGTACGTGACCACTTACCTAGGATTATTGTTGAGGATGCTGATTTTCCGTTAAAACTTCAGAAAGTGGTCATGAGATCCTTCATGGAGACTGATGCTGCCTTTGCAAAATCTTGCTCCGTTGAGTCTACACTGTCATCTGGGACAACTGCATTGACTGCAATGATATTTGGCAGGTAAAATGTTGTTGCAATGTTCTACGTCAAAAAACTTTGCCATATTCTAGATTTCCTATGTCATTAGTTCTTACAAATTCGCTATATGGAAGAATGTTTCATAAACCATAGCTCAAGGATAATGTCTGTCATTCGGTTTTCTAAGTATGGGATAATTTTGAGCAGATCATTGCTTGTTGCAAATGCGGGAGATTGTAGAGCAGTGTTATCTCGATGTGGAGTTGCTATCAAGATGTCAGAAGATCACCGACCTTGTTGTGAGAACGAGCGGATGAGGATCGAGTCACTAGGTGGATTTGTCGATGATGGTTACTTAAACGGCCAGTTGGGCGTGACACGAGCATTAGGCGACTGGCACATTAAAGGACTGAAGGAGGCTGAAAAGGGCGGACCTTTAAGTGCAGAACCAGAACTAAAGTTAAGGACACTTACAAATGAAGACGAATTCTTGATAATAGGTAGTGACGGAATGTGGGATTTCTTCAGAGACCAAAATGCAGTGGACTTTGCTAGGAGGAAACTCCAAGAGCACAACGATGTGGAGCTGTGCTGTAGGGATATTATTAATGAAGCGAAAAAACGAGGGGCTACGGATAATTTGACGGTCGTAGTGGTGTGTTTTCACTCTGAACCACCTCCTCCAATTGTGGTGCAAAGACCTAGAGTTAGGAGGTGCTTTTCTGCAGAAAGCCTTGAGAATATCAACTTTCTGCTTCAGGGTTAGAAGGATACTTTGCTATTGATTTTCTTCACTACATTGCCAAATGGGCATCGGAATACAGGTATTATGATGATGATGATGATGATGATAATTTGATGTTCGCAGCAACTTGTAAATATGCGGATTGGTAAAAAAATTTCCTATTTAAAGCTTCCATTTGGTTGTCAAATGGATGCTAAACTGCGAATAAAGCACGAGGATATTAGTATGATGTTGAATGGTACGGACAACATGTGTACATAAACACTGATATATAAATTGTATGGCCATTCTTCTTGGAAACTGATTTACGTGCGTTGCTCAACTTCCGTTGTCTGGCAGTTTTGCCGATCTGTCATGTGATGATGTAGCTCAGGTCATGTTTCTCTCTTTGCCTTCTCTTTTCTGCATACGGCTAACAAAAAAGAAATGATGGTCTCCATAGCCAGCGAGTCACGTATAGGAGGATTTTATTTCCCTAACATGATACATTCAAGTCTATTACAAAGTTGAGTTTGTAACAAATAATGAATCTTGCAAAATGTGCTAGCTGCTTTCCTGCGTTGAGAACGGCCAAAAGATCATTATCTTAGATAGCAAAGTATCAAGTCCTATGTAATATCGTTGTTGAAGTGTGAATAGAAAATTCTAAGGCCAAAAGGAAAAAGGGATTACAAGTATTACAAATTAAGCATATAAATCTTCATTAGAAACTATGCATGTACTGACAAGGAAATAGAAAAGAAAGAGAATACATGATTTTTTCCTATAATGGAATTTTCAAATAGAAATATGTATGCTTGTACAATTATAGAGGAAAAAAAAAAAAGAAAGGAGCATTTCCTTCTACGGCGGAACAATCCTACTACGTCCATCATATCAAATAATATGTAGACAAAAAGTTGCTCACAGTTTAAACATAAATTCACGGAATGGAGTAATCTTATTGTTATGGAAATAACGGAAACAACGGCTAGTGGAACTTTAAATTACAGCCGTTGGATTAAGGAGAAGCACGACCGTCTGATGAAGAGACAACTTAAGGGAAACGACGTCGCAGCAGGTGATGAGGGGACTAAGCGGGAAATAATCTGGGCCGTTGATCAAGAACTGGGAACGAACGGTGGCGATGAAGTTGATAACTAACTCTGACATTCCATAGGAGGGAAAGGAGCGCGCGCACAAGCAATCGGTTGGAAGGGGAGCTGATCACGTTTTCCTTCATTTTTCTGTTATTTCTTGTTGAGTTAGCCCTATATATTGATGTAATCCAGCTGTGATGTGGTTTATGCTAAAAAGTCAGTAGAATTCTATTCTTCTCATCACGTTTTCTTCTACTTCTCATCTTCAATTCTTGTAATTTCTGGGTTAATTTGGTTGGGACATAACACTTATCAGTTCATACAAAATAAGTAAGACAAGCAGTGTAAATCAGAACTAGAACGCCCAAAAAAAATGATTCAAATTATCATAGGAAGTACCTGGAACGCTTCAACCCTGTGGTCTGTGGATGTCAACTTATCTGGTTCAAAAATTCCAGAAGAAAAAAAGACGAAAAACAAAAAATTTCGACTATTTCTTGATTTATGCGTGTCATCCTTGTGCAGGGGCCATGCTAATCTTCTCTGTATCATTCCAACTTTATCGGATGTCCCCGGAGGGACAAACAACTTTCTGGAGCAGATGCTATATAGAGAGCAGCAAAACTATTGTTCTGTCCATGCGAGGAAATGAGGTTGAAGTTCAAGGGCCTAACAGAACAGTTTTTTGGTTTCGAAATTGGATTTGCATTTGGTTACTTATCCCCCAGATAGAGTATATTACAATAAGTGCACATAAAATAATTAATAAATATTTTTTCTATATTAAAATATAATACAAATTTAATTATACGTATTTAATAGCTGGGATATGAGTAATGTATCTAATAAAACTATATATTATTTAATATAAAGAAATAAATTAGTGGATCATGATTTGTTATTGAGTTGTGGTTAATCATTTAATTTATGTGAACATTAAGAGATAATTTAAACATAATACATATTTCAAGAGTTGTGGCTAATCATTTAAATGAATTATTTGTTACTGTTTTAAAAAACCAATAACCAGACTGAATTCCTAGTACACAGTTTTTCCTATAGAAAGCTTCCATGTTGCCTGTTGACGTCTTTCCCATGCCGAGTTTCCACCAATCTGTCAGAGAACTGTTGCCCATCCAAGATCATTTTGTCTCTTTACTTAAATTTGACTACGTGTATATGCTTTAGCACAGGGGTACTAGTCTGGCTGGTCTTTAGATGACAAGCTTAGAACTGCAGAATAGCATAGACCAACTGATGATAACAAAGACATTCATAATGATCAACCTCAAGAAGCATATTGTCTCCTATATGCTAAATTCCACATCAATATCTCAATCATAAATTGGGCATTACTGATTAGGCAATCCATCAACTCATAAATTCTACATTTCAACTCATCAGAATGGAAAATGTGTCTAAACGCAACAGCAACATAAAGCGATTCAGAATACCGCGAGTACAGCATCAAAGAAAAGATCGCAGCATAATAGAAGAAGGTAATATCACACAAACTAAAAAATTGTATATATCGTTCTTGAAGCGTGGAATACAACATTTAAAAGGCACAAATGGAAAAGGGGATTACATGTAAACTATGTGTTACATAATGAATATGATAAAAGAAGGAACTAAAAGGACAAAAATACATGATTTTCTAATAATAGAATTTCCAAATCAAATCTCTATATGCTTGTACAAAGAGCATTTCCTAAGTATAAGACGTATAAATGCACAACTGTCAGAAAGCAGCTAGACATGGTTCGCTGCACATAACGATGCTTAATAAAAATGCATCTGAGTAATCCTTTAATGGCTCTCGATCAAAATTTCATCGGCCATGGGAATATCATCCCTTGTAGTGAAAAGAATACGAATTGAAGGTTCGTATATGCCCATCATCGACGTACAATTATGTGGAACCAAAGCCATTTACCCTCATCCAGCTTTCCTTTAATTTCATTTTTGACAACATGAATCAACAAACATCCAGCGAACAATATTGAAACAATAAGCATAAAGAAAACACTGTTCCATCCTTTAGTTGAAATATATCCAGCCAGAAGGGGCCCAAGAGCAGCTCCTACAGAGCCTGTACCATCTATAATTGCTGTAACGGTAGCTAATGCACGGGAATTACCTCCTATCATGCTTTGTGTACCAAGATCAGCAGCAACTGCTGTTGTTATTAGTGAGTAAGGTCCGTTTACAAGAAAACCAGATGCAAACATTAATGCTATGTTTGTGATCATTGATATACTTCCATAAAGGCGGTACAAAATAAGGGTTGGGATCGATAGCAACAAAAATGTGACAGAAGTAACGGCACGTGCTTCAATCATGTCGGATATGAAACCGGCCGCAATTCCCCCAAAGACTCCTCCAATGTCAAAGATTGTTGAGAGAATCCCAGCAGTTTTATGAGATAGATGCACCCCAGCAACAGCTGCAATTTACAAGAACAAATGAAGAAGCATGATAAGTTTACTCATTTCACCATCAAGGAACAGTTGTCAGCATTCTCATGCAGAATGTGTACTTAAGAAGCTCTTTTTTCCTATTTTTCCCCCTTTTTTTGGTCCCGCTATACACATTGACACAGATATCGTAGTATGAGAAACAGAGTAATGCACAAGCAGGATATCAGCAGAGCTTAAGATCATCACAACATTTCATTTCACTGGAAATGCTCCATGCATAAACACTAGTTTGACAACTCAAAACTTCATTTAAACTGGTGGGTTCTGGATTCAGAAATAGTTTAACATGGGTTGGGTTCAAATGCACAACAGATTTTTTCCAAATTAGAAATTGATGCCTGAAAAATAACAGAGTAGTTTGGCAGCAAAGATGACTTCATAAAACCGTAAAATTGTCAGATGAACCGCCCAAGGATTTAAAATCCAACATCACTCCCAAGTTATTAAGACAGTGCAATAGATTCGAATTTTTATCCGTAAATGGACTCAACCTTTCCATTAACTTTTAATACTGAAGGACAAAATGGCTATTCACATTGTTTCGACACATTCAGTAGCTCGACAATGGTACGTAATGCTCAAGGACAATTACTAGTATTCACAGTCAACTTTATATCCGCAATTGAGATGAGAAAAGATTAATTACCTGTGTGTCTAATGTAAAAGGGCAACCAATACAAAAATGTGTAAGCCACAAGCTTAGAGAAGAACAAGCAAAATGCATACGATGCCACATGTGGCAACCTCCACGCATCTAAAAAACCTATGGCGACTGAACCCTCTTCATCCTCGGATTCCATCACTCCCTCGTCTATTGTCTCAATTTTCTCGGAATGAACCAATGCCACTCCTTCAGCATTCATCTCAACACCCTTTCCAGACAACTCAAGTCCAATGTTTTCAGGTTGCACAACAAGAAATAAGAAAATTAAGGCAGCCGCCAGCATGATAAGAATGCCTGGCAGAACAAAAGACCAACCCCAACCAAATCCCAAAACTGACGAAGCTACTATAGAACCAATAATGTTGCCCACTGAGGTATGTGAATTCCATACCCCCATGATCAACCCTCTCTTTGCCTTCCCAGACCAGTTCCCCACAATAGCCACCACGCAGGGCCACCCTATAGACTGAAACAACCCACAAAACACCTGTATGAACACAAAAACACCAAAAGAATGCAAATCAAGAAAATACCCCAACCCAAATAGTATCACGAAGATGCCACTTCCCACCATCCCAATGGTCAAGAAAATTCTTAAATCAACTGTATCTCCAACGTGGCCAGAAAAATACATGCCAATGGCGTAAGCCAGTAGGAAGGAGAGATCAAGCTCCCCGAGACGCTGGGGACCACGAGGGCCGTCGAATGGGGCCCACCCAGTTTCATTATGAAGTGGGTATTGGGTGAATTTCGATGGGTCTTGATCGGAATCCGACACCACGACGGCATTTGTGGTTGCGTTAATGCCTAGGGTTTGGTTAGTCGGGGTTGTAAGAACGGATTTGACTATGCTGGGGGGTTTACGGGAAGCATGGAAAGCAGCGTACGCGGTGAAGGTAAGGACGAGAACGAGGAACTGATGGAATTTGAGGGTTCTTTCTGGGGCGATGAGGCTCGGGAACCATCTCAGCCCCGGTGGTGGTTGCGGTGGCGGAGCAAGGGTTAGGGTCTTGAATTGCATCATAAGTATGACGATTTTTCTTTAAAATGGCATAAGAACAGGTTTATGTATTTAAACAGAGATTTAGGAAGAGTAGCAGATGAAGTTGCGGGTTGCCCGGTTAATCCAGGACCCAGGTGAGGATCTAGAGACTGGGGCTTCACCTAACCACCTGTCTGAATGAATCTTTTCTTAATTTGAATTTTCTTTTTGTCCCTAGAAACCGTGTGTCAGGACATCCCCCATTTCCTAGCATAACCGTAGAGGTTAA
The DNA here is from genome assembly GCA_014898755.1 of Handroanthus guayacan. Classification (NCBI taxonomy): domain Eukaryota; kingdom Viridiplantae; phylum Streptophyta; class Magnoliopsida; order Lamiales; family Bignoniaceae; genus Handroanthus; species Handroanthus guayacan. The sequence goes on from JACFYI010001012.1 coordinate 2,115,382, forward strand.
GGAAGAGCGTGGTTTTTGATTACTCAATTCAGGAATTAGTACGGTGGGGTTAAATCCACGCTTGAATAGTTGAATTGTTAACTCCTTCACATTATGAACCCGTTCATGGAACTCGTATCCCTCTCCCTCTCATACTGAATCTTATTAGTTTCAGAATTGAGAATTAAAAAATCCACTGAAAATCACATTACTTTCTATATTTATTATTTTTTAATGAAAAAATCCACTAAAAATTACATTAAGGGTTCGTGTAGGTAACAAAAGGGTTATTTAACATTAATCAAATAATACAGAGTGTAATTTCTCAATTAAAACAACACGAAAGAAAAGTTGCCAATTAGATATTTCACATAAGATATTTTTAAAAAAGACTCATAATAGTAGTAGATTGTGTGAATAGTATAAAACAAATGACATAATTGGTATTTGGTACTAGGCACAATACAATATTTTAAAATGTTATATAAAAATATACTAAAATTAGAGCATTTCAAAGACATGGGAAAAACATCTATATATTTCATGTTTTAAATGTATGCTACATTTATTAAATATTTTCTTATAAAAATATTTAGTAATAAATACAATATATATGACATGTATTTAAATACATGAAATATGAGATAACATATCATTTTGGAATTAGGGATCTTTATCCGTGATTCCACAACTTTAAAACTTAATTTCAACTTCCTAAATTTAAAAATTTACCTTGTTGCTAATTTACTGGCCAGAGTGATTGCAACTTACGGGTGTTAACGAGTTGAAGTTGAGTTACATATTTTCAATTGGAGTTCGACCGGTTTTTGCCTTTTTTTTTTGTTTTTTGCACTTTTGACTAGCAGCTTGAAGTATTAATTATTTGATTATTGATACTTTTTCAAAGTTATTTAATTTTTATATTTTATATTTATTATTCATGAATATATAATATATATGACCTCAAAAAATATATAATATACAATTATTAAAAACTATATGAATATAATTAAAAGTTTACAAATAGACTTGCAAGCTCATGTACAACGACTGTAGGCTTGAGCTTGGTTTATGATCAAGCTTGAGCTCGATTTTGTTTAAGCTTGGGTCTTAATTCTAACCGGCTTGTGAATTTACTCGTTAGACTTGACTCGTTTGACCCTGTTATACAACTAACACTATCATTAGGAAGACTAATGGCGTGTTTGATTGTATTATTATTTTTATTTTTAGTTTCCATCATTTTTAAAATATGAAAACGTAATTATTGACTTTTGCGTGCAAATGTAGCTTTAGCAGCCTAGGAAGGCACAATTCAAACATTTTATACGATGTGTTATTGGAATGAGAAAAAAAAAATTCTAAAACGTGAGTTCATTTCATATAAAATTTGTGATGCGATTTAATTAATTTTATGCAAATACTTTTGTGCACGGGAACACTTTTCGTCCCTTAATTAAGTCATGTTATCACATTTCGTTCCCAACTTTCTCACCTCATCACATTTAGCTCCCAATTTTTTAATTTCAATCAAATTGGGTTTTGCCGTCTTCTTTTCCATTAACTTTTTAACAGGAAAGAAGATGACATGACCTATTTTGATTGCAATTAAAAAGTTGGGGACTAAATGTGGTGAGGTAAAAAGGTGGGGGACAAAATGTTATCAAGTGGCTTAGTTAAGAGACGAAAAATGAAATTCTTTCGACATGTATTCAACATTTGACTAAATTATTGGGTGAAGAAGGATGGTGGATTTTAACCATCCGTTAATTTTTAACGAAAAAGTAGACGGCATGACCCATGTTGATTTAAATTAAAAATTTGGGAGACTAAACGTGATGAGATAAAAAGTTGGGGGACGAAATGTGATTAAAAAGCTTAGTTAAGAGAAGAAAAGTGAAATTTGCCCTGAACCTTTTTAGAATCAATATGATGGTCGAAATTGCCTTTGTTTTCAGAGTGGCAAACTTAATAAAGGAGAAGTATCTTTCTTGTGGAAAAAGACCGATTCAAAAAGAGAAAGAAAAGAAAAACTATAGAAAAAGAGAAGAGCTAATGCCATGCTTTATTTTTATTTTTTTTTTTGATAAATTAATGCCATGCTTGATTTACAACCAAAGAGACAGAAAGAAGAAATAGTGACAGCACAAATTGAGACTCCCATTTAGTTGGCTGGCATAATGAGAACATTTATTTCACTGAGGTACATAGAACATTGTCATAAGCTTTTCTATTTTTTTTCTTTTTCAACTTATTCATATAATTTCAACTTGTTTGAGCAACTGTGGATCTTGTTGGCTCCAAAGCCAGGTCTTGTTGGGTCTTGTTCAGTTCTATATATCAAATGGTGTGATATTCTAGTTTATAATGAGTTCAAAATGAAGAGAGAACAATCTTACAAAACCTGGTGAAAGACAAAATCATTACGGGTGTTTCCGTAATTCTTGAATTAGATAAAATCTTGACCTAGAATGAAAGTTGAATAAATCAGAAAAATGGGGTCGAAGGATTGATATGTGATTGGATGAAAAAACGTAAAGGAACAACTTATAGGATGGCACCACGTGCAGCGCATACTTGGGGGGAGCTTCCTCTAATGTTCTTTAGAGTTGCCATTGGCCCACTCAGTATATGTTGTCCTTTTCACATTTCATGCCAAGATAAGAGTCAAAAAGTATGTCAGTACGGGCCGGTGAAAAGGTTTAATCCAAGTAGTTAGCCGGAAATTTTTGGTTCTACTAGACATCAAGCTTAAACTGGATAATCACATGCAAAAAAGTTAAAAAAAACAAAAAGTCAGGATTTAGTGTTACAAAATCTTGTGTTAGGGAGGCAGAGACTAGAGAGGCAAAAATGGATGTCGGCGAAATTTTTCTTAGTTCATTCATTTCAGGATTGCTTGATAAGCTATCCTCTGGTGAGTTGTTGAAATTTTTGGGAGAAAGCATTGATGGTTTGCTAAAGAAATGGAGTGGAAAATTGACCATGTTGCAAGCTGTGCTTAGTGATGCAGAGAGCAAGCAGAACTCATTAAGTGCTGTAAAATTGTGGCTTAATGACCTCCAGGCCTTAGCTTATGACCTGGATGATATTGTCGATGCATTAGCCACGGAAGCATTGCGTCGTAAGTTGATTGCTCAGGCAGGCAGCAGTAATGTATGGAACCTCTTTTCCCATCATATCAACTCCAGAGTTGGTGCCTTTGTGTTTGACTATAGAATTTCTAACAGGATAGAGCAGATCACACACAGATTGGAAGATCTGATAAAACAAAGGAGTGACCTTCCTTTGTTCGAGAAATCTCGAAAGAGGTCATTTATTAATGGAGATAGATTGCCCTCAACTTCTTTGGTGAACGAGAAGTGTGTCTTTGGCCGAGTGAAGGAGAAAGAGGAAGTGATTCGGATGTTACTGGGTGAATCAAACAACGATGCAGTTACTTTCATGCCGATTGTTGGCATGGGAGGTATTGGTAAAACAACACTTGCTCAACTGGTATATAATGACCATAGGGTGAAAAAAAATTTTGATTTGAGGGCCTGGGCTTGTGTCTCTGATGATTTTGATATTTATAGGATTACAAAGAATATATTTGAGCAAGTTACAGGTCAAGGATGTGATTTCAAAGATCTGAACATGCTTCAAGTGAAATTAAAGGAAAAAGTTTCGAAAGGAAAGTTTTTTCTAGTCTTGGATGATGTTTGGATTGATAACTGTGAAGATTGGGAAATCCTGTGTCTTCCTTTCGTCTCTGGGTGTCCTGGGAGCAAAATCCTCATTACAACTCGTAATGAAAGTGTGGCATCGATAGTATCTTTTGGTCGGCCTTTTTACTTGACGGAACTATCAAGTGATGATTGTCTCACTCTTTTGGCTCAACATGCACTTGGAGCCAAAAATTTCAACGGCTATGCAAATCTAAAAGAAATTGGTGAGAAAATTGTGAGGAAATGCAACAACTTGCCATTGGCAGTGAAGACTCTAGCAGGACTCCTCCGCTCAAAACTGAACTCCAGTGAGTGGGAGGATGTGTTGTACAGTAACTTATGGGATATAAGTGACGATCAAAACAAAATACTTCCTGCTTTAAGATTGAGCTACCACCACCTCCCTCCTCACATAAAACGGTGCTTTGTATACTGCTCCATTTTCCCAAGGGATTACGAGTTCGATAAGCATGAATTGATATTGCTTTGGATGGCAGAAGGTTTCCTGAACCAGTTGAATGGCAAGAATCTGGAAGACTTGGGTAGCCGCTATTTTGATGAGCTCGTGTCCAGGTCGTTTTTCCAGCAGTCAGGGACCAATGAATCGCGTTTCGTGATGCATGCTCTTATAAATGATCTAGCTTGTTATGTAGCTGGGAGAATATGTATGAGATTGGAAGAGGATGTCAATGAGGATCAACGGTATAAAGTTTTTGCTGATACTCGTTACTTGTCAATCACCCAATGTAGACATGACATATCCCAAAAATTCGAAAAACTTCATGAAGTTTCTGGCTTAAGAACTTTCTTGCCATTACCTGTTGATCCCTCTGAAGAATCTTTTATATCGAATCGAGTTTTAAATGATTTGTTCCCAAAATTGAAATTCCTGAGGGCACTATCCTTGAGTGGTTATGCATCCATTATTGAGCTACCAAATTCTGTAGGGTCTTTGAAACATTTAAGATACCTTGATTTATCAAAGACTTGGCTGAAATGGCTGCCAGAATCAGTGTGTTCTCTCTGCAATTTACAAACATTATCCCTGCGAGATTGTACTTATCTTACCAAGTTACCCAAGTCCATACACAATTTGATTAATCTCCGTCATCTTGATATTTCTGGTACTTATGCGTTGCAAGATATGCCTGAAGGGATTGGCTTGCTCACTAGTTTGCGGACGTTATCCAGGTTTCTCGTGAGTAAAAATAGTGGATTGGTGCTACCAAGCTTGGGGAAACTCTTGAATGTGCAAGGATCTCTTAGTATCGAGGAACTGCAGAACGTGACGAATGCTCAGCAAGCAAAGGAGGCTAATTTAAAGCATAAGATGGGCCTTCGTGACTTACAATTGGAATGGAGCAGTGATTTTGATGATACTCGAGATGCATATCTTGAACTATGCGTGCTTGATCAACTAGAGCCTCCAGAGAACTTGGAAAATTTAAAAATTGTGTCTTATGGTGGCCTAAAATTTTCAAGCTGGATTGAGGATAAACCTTTCCCCAAATTACTGCGGATCCACCTGAGCAAATGCACCAACTGCACATCTTTACCACAGCTAGGCCATCTACCTTTACTCAAAGAACTATACATTGAAGGCATGAATCAAGTGAAAACTGTGGGTAACGAATTCTACGGGAATAGTTCATCAGAGCTTCCTTTTCCATCATTAGAGACCTTGGAGTTTCGGGATATGCCAGAGTGGCAAGAATGGTCTTGTTCGACTTTAAATCCGAAAATTGGCAGTCCGTTTCCTTGTCTTACCAAGCTTTCCATCCTGTCTTGTCCTAAGTTGCGCTCTGTTCCACTCACAAACCTTGCTTCTTTAGTCCACTTGGTGCTGCAAGAATGTGAAAATTGTGTGCTAAGAAGTTTGCCTCATATGCCATCGCTAACTCATTTGTCTTTAGAGAGTATTTCGGCAATGACGTCTCTTTCAGAAACCTTTCTCCAGTTTCCATTGTCTCTTCAGATTCTCAATATTAACTGTTGCAACGATCTGGTAACTCTGTGGCCAATTCATGACGAGGTGCAAAACCTTGTCTTCCTGCAAGAAATAGTGGTTAAAGAATGTCCTCAACTGGTGTCTCTAAGGGAGGTCTCTTTCCTACCAATGCTCAAGTCTCTACAGATCGAGAGACTTGAAGCTTTGAGCTATCTGCCCCTGCACAGACTACCCTGCAGCCTTAGGAAACTCGAAATCATGTGGTGCGACAAATTAGCAACAACCTCAGAGACGATGTTAGGGGACTGTAGTGCATCACTTGAACACATTTATATCTGGAATTCGGTGAATATCGACACAAGAAAGTTACTGGGATCTATTCACAATTTTGTGAGTCTCACTGAACTTTTCATAAGTGGCTGCGATATTCTGGTGACTTTTCCCGAAGGAGGTTTGCCAGCTCCCACATTGAGAAAAATATCCATATGGAACTGCAAAAATCTCATTTCCTTACCTCACCAGATGGAGACACTCACACGTCTTGAATATATGTCCCTGTGGTATTGTCCTAATCTCAGGCTCTTTCCACAAGGGCCGTTTCCTCCCAACCTCACGTACCTTGAGGTTAGATACTGTGAGACACTAAAGCCGTTGTCTGAATGGGATCTCCACAGGCTCATTTCTCTGCGGTGGTTCGTTATTGTTGGTGGATATCCAAGTTTGGTTTCATTTTCTAGTGATAATGAGGAAAATTCGTTGCTTCCTTCAACTCTTACAACATTTTGGGTTGCTGAACTACCAAGCTTGAGGACACTATTCAAGGGATTTCGGAACCTTTTGTCTCTCCAACATTTAGACATCTGGAGATGTCCCGAGCTTGAGGCCTTGCCTATGGAGGATCGGCTTGACAAGCTCTGGAGCCTGCACATTCATGAGTGCCCACTTCTTGAGAAACGGTGCTTTAAGGACAAAGGGAGTTTCTCGCGTATGATTGCCGAAATTCCTGACGTGATGATCGACTATTGTAGAGTTCCAGGTCTGAAAATAAGCTCAGAAGAACAGTGAAAGGTGTGTATTTTTTGCCTAGCACCATATTGTTTATTGCTTTATTTTTCCTTAAAAGAACGTCGTCATGCTAACTTTTACTGTACAACAGCAGCGGAGTCCATCGCCAAATGCGATTCTTTTCGAGTTTTATCAAGTGTTGTAAAGATGGATCAGGTAATTAATTTTCACCATTTTTCTCCTTTTCTGCTACATTTATGATATTCAATATTCTTGGGCATCTGCATTAACTGGACAAAGATAAATATATAGTCGTTTAAAAGAAGAAAAATGCAACCTTTTTCGTTGTTTCCATGAACATATCGCATATCACATATGCAAAATTGGTTGTTCACTTGTTTTTCAATCATATATAAGTTGGTCAGAAGTTGCGTAGTTTTCATAAAAATGTGAAATGTTACATCATTTGAAAGCTACTTTCTTGAAAGGTGTCAAGATCAACAAAAAGCATAATCAAGCATGCAAAATTGATCCAACTATCAAATATAACTAGCTAGAGAAACTTGAGGTATCATCATGTGTTCTTTTGCGATCTTGTTCTTAGAATCCTTGCCATGGCGTATGCAAGAGACATTGCAGGATTCACTCTGATGGTTCTATTGAACGCTCCACACACATTCATGTGCGCGTGAAGAGCTTCTTCCTGCACAATATTACGTATGCCTCCGAGCTTGTTGGACTCTTCATTGACTGCTTCAGAGCATAGGCCACACACCCATTTGCCGTAAAAACGAGCCCTTGTGCCCCGAATGTAGGCTTCAGTGCAGTGCTCGGACAGGCCGCAGCACTCACATTCGACCTCGTTTATGTCGTTGGAAGAAGCAGTTTGATGAGTTGGGAACCTTAAATCCATGTACTTGAATATGCCTCTCTCTGTTGAGACTCCTCCTGCCTTGGGGACCATGTCCAAGGATAGTCTCCTGCTGTTTCTTTTTGGGAACATTGTTTTTATGTTTTGTGATTCTATGTGGAATAGGTGGAATTGAGTTGCAGAAATCTCTGTTTCTAGTGTGTGTGTATATATAGGGATATGTGGATGAGGTGGGTCACAAGTGGTCCATCTATGATAGTTGGGTTAAAGGGGAGTAACTGGTCAAGAAACGCCGGATTACGAACTTCTTCATCTGACGGTAATGAATGAATCAATTGTGTTGCATATAGTCACATCAAGGATTTCTCAAGAAATAGTCTTGTGATAGCTGGAATTCAGTGCTATGAAATGTGATAGTTATACAAAAGCAGAGTTGACCCTAAAATGAACGTTGATGTATGAAAATAACATGTTAGTTAGGATTTAGTGCTATGAAGGGTGATAGCTGTCTGAAAATAGAGTTCGATCTTGAATAAATGTGAAACATGAAACCTTACATAATTTTCACTGATAATATCACAGAAAATTAGAGCTAGCAGTAAGCGTACTATGAATTGCAAAATCTACATAAATTCATCAATAACAGTTACATAGAAATAGAAGGGGCGCATGATGAGTCCAGTGTGTTGCATCCAGCCCTTTCAAGAATTTCAGGGGGGGAAAAATTGGGGAAAAAAGAAAAAAAAAACGAAAAGAAAAGAAAAGAAATAGTCACCAATTAGTTGGGATTGAGTGCTTGAAGTGTGATAGTGATGTGTAATAATGAAATGCATGACAAGACAAATTATTGAACTTGGCAAAAGTGGAAAAACGAAAGGGCTTCGAGTAAAGTTCAGTTATTTATTAGGTTCAGGCTTGCATATGATAAAAAGAGGTCAAATATCTGGTGGTTCATCACAGGTTGTCTAATGGGTACCATCCATTCATCAAGGGACGACCTGTGCCCTGTTGAACAATTAATTTCCTTACAACAAGATGCATAGATTTTAAGGCAACTTGTCTGGGACAAAGACTTCCCACTGTGAACAAAAATGATAATGCCACTATTGTCTTTGTCTTTCTCCTTTTTCATGTGAATCATCATCTGGCTTCACATTCAACGCAGTTGGTAAAATTACCATAAAAACTTTGGTATTTTGATGAGAAAGTCAAAATATGTAACTCCAGATATGTATAAGCATCAGATGTAGTACATGAAATGAATAAAATCATCATATATACAAGTTGAAAACAAATAATCAAGCCAAGTCCATACAAAGTTTGCTTTAAGTGATACACACTCTTTAAAGATGCATACAAAGGAGCATATATAGAAGAACCATATATTCAGGTTCTTCGGGAACTCCTCCAACCTCAAAAACAAAGCCGATTCAGGTGCATCGGCTTGTTTATACTTATAAAGTTTACACATCGAAGAAAGGGTTATATTTAAAGCCCTTATCGATGCTACTACTAATACTATTAAAAGATGTGCGAGCATTCTTTGAGGAAGAGAACCTTGCTTGCTTCATGGAGTACGAGTGTTCTTCGGGAGCAAAGAGATTTGGATGTGAATTTTCTTCATCGTCATCAAACGTGGTCCATCTTTTCGAGTTGTGTTTCTCCCTTGCTGTGCCTTGAGAGTTACCCGTCTCTCCAACGTGGTCCTTGAATTCTTTTCTAACCATGTTCATGACAGCATCACCATTTCGATCACACCATGACCTAATTAATCAACAAAAGCATAAGGAACATGTCTTAATCTGCTCGTTCTTGTTTCAGATAACATGGACAGAATCAATTTTGAAACTATTTGCAGTTGCTCGAAAAGAGCCACAAGACACATAATATTACTGTCACCTAATCACCGTAATCCACAAGTAAATACTAAGTACTTAAAGTGATTAAAGGAAGAAAAGGGTATATGGCCGTACCTTGGAAAGAACTTTTTCAGTTCAGCATTGTCGGGTGGGAGTTGAGTCGAGATTTCTTTGAGTCGATCGTCTCTGATACATCAAATTAAACAGCTAGTTAACCCTTGTATTATCATGACATATACATTGATGTTAGTTAAAGAACTATATTAATTCCAAAATTAAATGCTTACGACAAAGGAACGTGTGGATTTTTTGTGCTGAGTTCCGTTTGGATCCGGGATAGCTCTTTCATTTTGTTCTCTTCGGAAACCTACACAAGAATTTCATATCAATCATGCAAGAAAAGTAGCCACTGTCAAGAAAATGAGTAGAGTAATTAATTTTTGTACCTCGTCAAGTTTCTTCTTTCCGACAATCATACCAGCATAACTTACATCATCTGATTTTTCAGTAAGGGACAATGGAGCTGTTTCATCCTCGGAAACATTTTTCTTCCACTTTTTAAATCCTTCAAGACCCCATGTTTTTTTCACTGTTTTTCCTTTTTCTTTGTCCTGGAGAGCTGGATTATTTTCATTACCACAGTCGCCACGTCCCTCCTTTTGATCTCTGTGAAAAAGGGCTCTAAACGGTTTCTTTTTCCGTTTCTCACTGCAAGTTTCCTTCTCAGATGCTTCCGGTAAGCTCTCCTTCATGAGAATAGACTTGGATTCACTTTCTTTCCCGTTTATATTCCAAAAAGGATTCTCAGTAGAACACATAAGCTCATTGCCTGAAAATCTAGCTGTCTTTACATCGCGATCTTTTGGCCTAATAGTGTTATTGCCTAAATCACTTGCATCCTTATCCTCCAATTTCCCATTTTTATCTGGTGTTGCTAAAGCAAAAGCAGATGAAACTCCCTTTGTTTTCTTCATCGCTGAAGTTGAACCATCTTTCAGTTTATTCTTCGACATTAAGCATTTATCTTCCTTCAAATCTATAACAGACCACTCTTCACTTGAAGCATCTGTGTGTGTCCCAACTATCACATCACTTGCTCCAATCTCTGCTCCTTGAACTGCTAGCCTTTGTAACAAAGGCCTCTTTGATGCATGGTATTCATCCTCTGTTATGCATTTTGCATAGAGTAATTCCTACAATAGAACACTTTAGTAAGTGTAGAATTCGAGATTATGTAAAGCACGATCAGATCATACTAAAAAACACCACATTTGCAACACTTGATCCAACTGCAGAACCCTTAGATTCTCATTCTTCTCCACTGCTTGAAGCTAAGCCATAATTAAAATGATTGCAGAGTTTATCATATAAAAGTTTAAACAAAATGTGGTGCACAATAGAATAGTCATCTCACAAGATAAATTAAAATCACTAATTCACAAGCTTCGGAAATAATGTAATTGCTGATCATACCCTCCCCTTTTGAAATTTTAAAAACTTCTCCTTTGCAAATACTCTTTACATATCTCTGTTCGTTGTAAGGGTTTTCAAAGAAAACCACTTATATTTTCTAAAAATTTGATTAATTTTCCTAATTGGCCTTTAAGTCTATTTTTTTAACACTTCTCTAAAACTTTTATGGACAAGACGCCCTCTGTAATGTGGGAAATTTGAAGTGTTGTAAAATTTTCAACACTTTTCTAAATTAGTTAGGGCATTTTTGTCCATAAAAACTTTAAAAGTGTAATATATATATATATATATATACATATATGGTTAAAGGATAAATTAGGAATATTAATCAAATTTTTAGAGTCTATTAACAGTGTTCTTTCAAAACTGAAAACCCTGACACGAAGGGGAGACATGTAAACAGAATATCTTCGGAGGAAAGGTTTTTATAATTTCAAAAGAGAGCGGGTTTAATAAGTAATTACACTCTCTCTTAAATGAGGTGTTGTAATTAACCCTTTCACCAAATCTTAAATGGAATAAGTCGAACAACACTTCAAGTTACAAATTTAAATAACTTCACGAAAAGATTCCTGATTGTTGGTCTGAACTAATCCATGTTTATTCTTTTCTTCCTTTTTGGCTTTTATAACATAAAATGCCAAGCATTTGTACTAGAATGTAACGAGGCCCGCCAAATACATAGTGCAAAATACCATGATCTATAATTTAATGGCATAAATGCGACAAAAACTAATTTGATGTGAAAATGTCACCATCTATATTAGACACAAACTGCAGCATCGTAAATGCCTTTTCACATAATAGCTTCTACTACACACGAATTCACCCTGAACTGGAATAAACATGACGAAACACACCAAGTTAATCAATACCATTTGATGCAGCAAGGCAAAATAACTCATATGTTAAAGAAAATGCCAATTTTTGCAGTCATATCTACCACAAGCTCAGATGCTTTTCCAGTAAGATTAAATTATCAATCAAATCGGATTTACATTATCGCATACCCAACTAGCTAACATATGAGCATAAAACTAAGATAATTTACCAAATAAAAGCATAAAAACCAGTAAAAATTTACCTGCAAGAAGATCAGCTTATCCCTTAAAATCACAGGAGGCTCGTGGTCGAAGGGCGATGCAATGAGATTTTCAAGAAGATGAGTTCTGAAAGCAGAGACCTCATTTTCACTAATAATCCCCTCTTTACAAAGGCCCATTAGATTAAGTATCTGGTGGAATGATTCTTGCTGCCATTTCAGATTATCCGACTGCTGCTTCGACAGGCGCTGCTCGGCCGCGGCTATGGCCGTCAGCCGCCTCTTCTTGAAGGAAAAAGGAAGTATGGTCTTGCAGATGGAGGTGATAGAGTCGTGCAGTGATGTGTAGTATGTGGGTGTGTATGAGTACACCATTTTCTTGACAAACTTTTTTCTTTCTTTTTTCTGTGGATTTTTTGCTGGTTTTTCTGCTTTGATTCAGATGTGCTTTCGCTGTTGTAAAAATTTTGTGGGTTCCTTTCTTTTCTGTTTTTTGGAGGTTTTATAGTTGATTTCTTACAAAGTATGATGAGGAAAGGCTTTGCTGTAAGAGCGTTTGAATTATGGGGCTCTTTAAACGGTAAGTTGGGAACTAGCCGTTGTGTTTTAAAACGTTGGTTTGGCTGTGAAACGGCGACGTGTAAAGGTTTTTTTTCCCTCTGTCGTCAGTGGAGGGGCACTAGTATTTGGGCTACGAAACTGGTGGGCTTAGGAGCATATCTATATTGGGCCATACTTGAATTTAAAGGACTGTTAATAGTTGGATTTAATTCAAATTCGATCCAAGATCTTTATCACTTTAAACCACTTAATATTTGATGATCAGATTTTACTGAAAAAATATTTATAGTCTGAAGTATTAACATACATATATAATTGAACAGGAACAACCGGTCGATTATATTTCATCAAAATAAAATAATATAGAAATTTATATTTCTTGAAATATTTTAATTAATAAAATAATTTCTGAAAATCACATCTCATTCCTACCCTGCAATTAGCAAACATACACTGTAACTTGAACATTATTTTATTGACAAGGTGTCTCACACGCCTTTTTCTTCTGGGAAAATATCACAAGTGATGTTATTATTGATGCTCAATTTTAAGGGAATCCAACGCCTTTATAATTGACTTTCAGGAAGAATTTAATTGGAAAATTCGTATGTATATATTAATATATATACAGGTCTACAACAATAGAAGGTACATAAAAAAAGCGATTTCTTAACCAAAATGGTCGCATTCGGTACGCGTGAGCCCAATTGCACGTTTTAAGAGCCGGCAAAACAATGTTCAGTTTCAACCATTTGTTAACCTCTCAAAGTCACACATCTTAGATTATTGTTTTTTTCTCTTTATTTAATTATTGTTTTCCAATTATATTATATCATATGTCATAATTCTTCCTTCATAGGCCAGTCGCTAACATCTCCTTCTTTTCTTTTTTTCTTACGACATGGCAAAAAATTAAGTCTCCCGTATAGTTAATTAGTTCCCCATGTTGTCTTGTCTACAGTTGAAGCTAATATGAATCCCACTTCTGCGATATTTCCTTTCACTCTCTTCACAAAATTTTGATTTTTCTCCCCATCCCCATCATCATTTATTTAAAACACACACAAAACACGGTCACAACCACACGGACTATACTTTCAAGTTTCATCACTCACACACATACATACCCCATAACCATGTAGCTTCTCCAACTACAATTCCCGGTTTGACTCTTGAAACTTACTCTAATTTCATCTCTTTCCATTCCTCATACTCGAAAATTAAATGTCCTTCCCTCAAGAAACACCAGTCTTCCCCACAGCTTACGCCGCCAGAGACCACCACGATGACACCGCTGCCGCCTCTGGATGCGGCTGTTTCCGGCGGTTCTGTTTCGGAAGAGACGAAGACGAGAGCTATAGCTATCTCTTGCAAGAGAGGGAAGGACGAGGGCCCCACAAGGAGGTCTGGATTTTGACAACTCTCAAGAAACTGAAGGAGCTTTCAGAGCTCGTCGCCGGGCCTAAATGGAAGAATTTGATCAGAAAAATCAGCAAGATTTGCAATTCCAGAAAATATAATAAGCCCACAATGCAGTTTCAGTATTCGCCCGAGAGTTATGCCCTGAACTTTGCCGGTGATCATCAGGAAGATGATGCTAATTTGTTGCATAGTTTTTCAACGCGGTTTGCGCCGCCTGGTTTTGCCGGCGTTGATCAGCAAAGGAAGGCTGCTCTGTGATAATAATAGTATATAGTATACATTGATGTTGATATTGTTCTATTGGTTTTCCACTTTAATGGTGTTTTGTGGGTTCAGAATTGATTTTTCAATGGAGTAATTAGTTTATTTAGAAGTCCAATCCTTTCTTCTAAGTTGGTTGAAAGAGAGAGAACGTGAATGTTTCGTGCCTTCCATACCCTCTTCAGGTGTGAAACTTAGCTAAAGACGTCAACTCTGAGCAACAATAGCGAGTATATTTATGGTCTAACTCAAAATTACATTCTCTCGGGAAAAAAAAATTATTACTTAATTAAAAATAGGCTTATTAGCTTAACATGTCGCGAGACTTGGTCCAATTATAAAAATATTTATCATAATCTAAAAGATTATAACAACACCTTCTGCCATGAGGTTAGTGCCGAAGAACTTTGTAAAGTCTTGCGCACATCATAATTAGATCCTCAACTTGAGCACACTAGATTAATAGCGTCTTTAGTTGAAATGTTTTCAATAGGTGAATTTTCAGAGAATTAAATTATAATGTTTAATTGGGTCATCTTCGAAGGGGACAATTAGTCTTTGATGGCGGCGCTTAATAGCAATGAAGATGACCTCTCCCCTATTGGGGCGAATATTGCAGACTGTCAAAGTTTGGTTAGGTCTTTCTCATCTTGTTCCTTTTGTTTTGTCAAGCATGGTGCAAACGCGCTTGCTCATGCGCTCGCTCATTTGAATTTGTTTGTGATTACTTTTGGTGGCCATCTCTCTGTCTCTATGACTGGAATCATGTAATTGATTTCTTATTATTAATGATATTCTTTTCTTCCAAAAAAAAAATTATAATGTTACATAAATTTCGTTAAATTTTTCACTGTGAGCTGAACTAACAGAGTATAGTGTAATATAGAAAATCTAGTAGATTGTAAACTCTTGAAAATTTACGTACGGTTAATATAGTTTTAATGTATCAGCTAATCTCTCTATACAATATATTTTTAGGGAATCTAATTGTCATATTAGGCATGAATAGTTAAATTTTTTGTCAACTAAACCAATGAAGACATAGAACTTAATGTAATTTCCGAATAATAAGAGATATTTTTATAATTATCACAACCTTACAAGGTGCTGAGGTAATTATTTCTTATAAAATGAAATTTCGCTTTATCTAACACAACTTTTATCATATCATCAAATTCATAATTACATCTTTTAATGGCAGTATTCTAAGAACTACATAACCTTTTTATTTTATCAGCTCTTGACCGATGCCCACAAAGGGTACAACCTAAATGAATATATCTGAAGTTATATAAAATGCCGATTTTGAACTTGTGGTGGACCTATCAAACTACAAATCTATAAGCCGGCAGTATTGACCAATGAATCAAAAATTCCGATGAGAAGCTAAGAATCAAACATTATACAAAACACTGAAACAGAAACTAAATTGCTGCCAGTGCACAATACAGAAAACAAAACTTTTCATACAACCTTAGACATTAGAACACCACAACATTATATATGCAGTAGATTTCCATAAGTTTTCATGATCCAAATCATAAGCCATTGCATTGGGGCATCAGATAGATGTTCTCGTCAGCCCCATTCCATCCTCAACCTCATTGTTGTTATGGTGTGGCTACAGAATACGAACAAATACATAACTCTATTTTACTTCGAACAGCTTTTTTTCTTCACGGAAAATGCTCATTGGTCGTTTTATCACCTGCACTACTATTTGATCCCAGAATCAAGCCGGTGTTCTCGTAAGAACATTGATATATTTGTTAAATGAGATATAAACGTACCTCTTGCGCTTGCTTTTCTGAGAGGACGAAGAGGAAGGATTGCTATGCCAATTTCTCTTACGTTGGTTGATGAACCAATTATTGATCTGTTTCAATTGCAACCCCGTTTCCTGGACTAATCTTGCCTTATCTTCCTCCTGAGAGAACATATCATACTGCATTATGAAGAAGCCATAATTTTAATAAGAAGATACGTTGTAGGGGTAACGGCTTTCTTACTGTTGGATAAGGCCATTTGGCATGCGACTGCCACCAAGCTTTCAAGACAGATGTAGTATCACCCGGAAGTTTTCCTGCCCTTCTTTTTCGTAATATTTCTTCTCGGATGTCAACTATCTTCTCTTTATAACCCTATAAAGAAGAAAACCTTGTTAATTAAATCAAATGCAAGATGAAAACCACCATCATTGAAGTCGATTTTTCACCTGCTTAAGCTCATGTTTTAGTTCTTGTCTCACACGTTCCATCAAGGATCTCTCACTTTCAGTAGGCACGAGAGGACCGAATCCCATGTTGTCTGCTCCATCCAAACTTTCATCAAACAAGTTAATTTCACTGTCTCCCTGGTCCTCATCATCATCAGACATGGTGGCTCCTGTACCTTCACCTGGTGCTACCCCTGCCAAGCAATTGTCAAAAACAATCAAAATGATTTCCCACATTCACAATGAACAAAGTGTGGGAAGAGGGAATGTGATAATTTGGAATTTGGACAAGCTATAATTTGGAATTTGGACAAGCTAAACAGACATTGATACCCATAGTTTACAGTTCACACAGTTAAGGCTATAAAGAATCGAGGGACTAAGTCTAACATAGACTGTTTAATAGTCCCTTGAATAATCTTTTTCTTCCAGAAGTTATAATTCCTTGGTAAGAACCGGTTGTAGCAGTAAAGTTCACAAAAATAAACTGAAAATGACACCACTGTGCAGTGCATCTTGATGAGTCGAATTTGCAAAACCAGATATAAAACTCTTGAGATATGAAATAAGACGATAACCTGTCAAGCTTTGCAATGATTGCTCAAGCTCCCAACAAGCCATGACCGCTTCCATTGCATGGACCCGGACATGTTGTTGCAGTTGTTCTTTAAAAGACAACAGCAATAGAACATAATGTGTCTACATAAGAAGAATTAAGGTTAATATTTAAACTTAGAAAAAAGGCCATATCATAACTTTGTAATCCTGCTGATATACAAAAGCATCTGTCATTCTATAAGCATAACAAATTACCCAAAAACGTGAAGAAGAAGAAAACATCTAAGGAGAAATTTTTGGTGCATTGAAATCTCTTACTTTAACCAACCGATTGCTTAATTTTAGTAACTTCCAAAGAAATTAACATTTGATGTGATAATTTAAGGCTACAATACTTTAAGTGACAAAGTCCAATTTCTGACATTAGAGACTGCGAATTGAAACTGTAGTAGATTTACAATGCGATACGAAAACTAACTTCATGCCTAAGATAAGTAAAGATCCTCTTAGAAAAAGACTTCAACTCAAATTTCCTCCAATAATGGATGCATATCTTACTTTTAGTCCAATAAACTTACATCCACCACCCCTAAGTAAATTCAGATATAAGACAGAAAACAATTAAGATGCCAAGTTTGTTTTGGAGGCTATGATGTATCCATTTTCAGAAGAAAGAAATTGGAGCACAAGAAAACGAGCAACAAGTTAAGCTAAATCAAGAAAGAGATTCTCCAAAGCACTACAATATGGAGTTTGAATTATTGCTGTACTGAGAACAACAGGATTCCACTTCTGATGCGACATCCAGATATTCCGATTCATATTACAGAACTGAACTCCAACCATATTCGTCCAAGAATCATGTCACAAAGATATTATCAAACTAAAAAGCCAACGAATAAGTCCCTTGCTATCTTCAATGAACCAGATGGCACATATAGTTACAAGCCACCCTAAAACCAAACAGAGACAGCAGTTCAACAAAAATCAGTCAATTAAGTTCTTGGTTGTCCAAACATTAACAAGAAGGCAATTGTAGACAACCTAATTGATATTTTTTATGCCAAAAAACTTGTAGTTGAAAAGACATCCTGGCAAATTTGAAGCAAGATTCTGCAATTATACAAATGAAGGTAAACTGTCCAAACATCTGAGTTTTAACAAGGATTACGCCATCATGAGGGAGACACCTTAATTTCCTAAGAGGGAAACCGTATTAAAAACAGAATTAAAACTTCATAAGCTTTAACATGGAGAAGTTTCATGATTTTATTAAATTAAAACGATGAAATAACTAAAAAGACAGGAACTTTCAATCTCATAAATTACAGAAGCAAGAAGATTATGAATATCTTTGGGATAAGGGGACAGAAATTGTTTTATGTAAAATCCTTTATATTTGCCATAAATTACTTCAATACAAAAGCAAAACTAGTTAAAGTTCTATAGAACTATCATTCCATACCCCATTTCAGGAACCCCAAAACAAAAATCTTGGAAAACTTAAGCACCAAAAAGTCAACATAAAAAAAAATAAAAAAGCATCACAAACATATATAAGGAGAGTTGCAAGAAGAAGTAAATTCGTGTGTACCATGAAGTGGTCGAGGTCTTTATCATCGAGAGGCGGTTGACCATGTCCAAGAACAGAGTACTTAGCCACCACCTGTTGCGACTGAGCCAGCTGGGCATCAATCCGGGGCAGCTGGTCCACCGGCGTAGCTATGCGGAGGCACGCCACGTGCGCCGACAGAAGCTGTTCGTAAAGAGGGTGGTTGAGAATATCCGCCTTGCACTTCTCTTTCTCCCAGTTGGTGTTGTTTCCGTTTCCATTATTACTATTATCTCCGCCTCCACCGCCGCTGTCTTGGTGGTGATCACTGTTGTCCGGAGGGCTGGGTTGACTTTGGGAGGTGAGCCACTGGTGGTGTAGGGTGGAGCTGTTGAGCCACGTTGTTGTTGTGGGGGGTGGTTTATCGTCGGGAGAGTGGCGATGATCGGGGAGGATGGAGCGGAAGACGGCGGCGGCGGAAGCGGAGGAAGGTTGGTGGTGATCAGAGTAGCGGGGGAGGTGGAGGGGAATTTCTTGGGAGAGTTGGTGGTGGTCCTGGAATGCCATGTTTGTGTATGTATGAATGATGAGCCTATTTTCAAAGCTGCCTACACACACTGTTAAATATATATATCGTGTATAATATATTTTGGTGTAAGACCGAAAATGGAAATCTTTTATTTGTTCGGGGTAAATAGGATAGAGTTGGTGTCACTACAGTCCCACATATAGTCTAAAACAGATATACATCCCGAGAGTTTTTACTTTTTAAAATAGTAAAAAGTTGTAGAAAAATTATAGAAAAAGCTTCAATAAAAATTAGGACTGCTTAAAAATAGAAGTTAAGAGTACAAAAAAATTGTAAAAGTTGTGAGATTTTAGTTTTTAGTTTTTTTAAACTTAATTTTAGAAAATTAGAAGCAAAAACAGTATTTTTAAATATGCAAAATGCTAAAAACTAAAAAGTGCTTTAAAAAGCCATAGCAAGCACCACTTTAGAATTATAACTAACAATTATGTACACGATTCTCGTACATACAATATTATTTGATTATCATATATTATTTAGCTTTTCTATGTCCGTTTTCTATATTCAATCATTTTTGTGTATTTTTTTTTCTTTTTTCAAATTTAGTCAAATATTTTTGTAATGCCTACTTCACCTAAGTCATAATTGTTTCGTTTAAAACTTGTTGTAAATATTTTTATAATCATTATTATTTCAAACATAAAACTTATATTTTGTCCCATCATTTTGAATTTGTTGTGTGAAATGAAATAATGTTTTAAATAAATCAAATTTAGTTTCTTTATCTAAAGCCTAAACTTTTAAATGCCAAAATGTATCAATCCTCAGTCGTCCAATCTAAATCTAATTTCAAATTGAATTGATTGATTTGAATCCGGATAATTCAACTTTTATTTTCAAATTAAGTAGCTAGTTAAGATTTGAGAAATTATGGCGCAAATTAGGCTTCTAAGTTTCTATTGTCAATTGGGCAAGTCAAGGCGTGGATGGATTTGTTGAAGTTTTCACATCCAAACAAGACTTTGGGGTTATATATTACCATTTAATTTTCTTTTTTTTCCCCCTTAAAATCAGCATTAAATCAAACTAAGGAATGCTTTCAGTCCTCAATTCAAACCAAGTAAGTTTGGATATGGGTTCTTCAAATCTTTTCACTATATATTGCTTCTAGTTAGTATGCCTACATAATTAAATAACAAGACTATGAAGATAAAATTTAATTCAATATTGTTTCAAATTAATTATTTTTCCTTTAATTTCTTCATAAGGTACTCCGAAAAAGATTTTTTTTTCAGATTTTTCTTAAAAGCATTAATTAATATGGCGACGATACTATACAGCTTCCACCATCATTTTCAAGGATAAATGATAATAATGTACAAATCCACAAAATAATTTTTTTTTAATTGACATATATATTTATGTGATCGATCCAATTAGCTACGTCATTGTAACATGGACAAAATATCATAGAATTGTTGACTCATTGTTTATTTTCGAACACATACTATGAGACTTATAACAAGTACACTCAAAGTTGTAAATAAAGTGATGTTACTTGTACATATATCAACAGAAAGTAGATATTAATTAAATCGAGCATGTTAAAATAGTGAAAGACTCTTTGTTATCTTGTGGTAATTAATTTTCTTAGATATTTACCTTAAAATTAAATACTTTGTAATGCAATCTAAATTTAACGTTAAATATGAAAGATTCAATTATATTTAAAATAGTACTCTATTAAAATTTACAGTAAAAAATTTCGTATTAAAATGATTTCTTGAAAGGCAAAAGGGACAAACAATTGATGAAATTTTTTTTTTTTTTAAAAAAAAAAATCCTATTGTAGCATAAAATTTGATACGGTCACTTAGATCAACGAAATCAACTAATTTTAATGCAACACATTTACATTTTTTATAATAATAATCCGTAAAAGTAAATGCAGAGGACACGAGGCAAACTACAAAATGGAATTTTATAAAAGATGAAGAAAGAAAAGAAAAGAAAAGAGAAAAGAAAAGCTGTCGTCGCGTTATGTCTAGAAGGGTTGTCGGATAAGTGCTTAGAAAGGGGACAAGGTTGCAAGGAAGTAAGTCTAAGTACAATCATGTCAGCATAAGGTACAGCACTGGGATAAGGTAAATTCCTCTAGAAGCAGTAAAAAGTACAAAAAAGCTAAGTGAAAGCAGGTGGAATTGGATTTTGGAATGAGCCGGCCTAGAAATAGTTGAAACGACGCGTTTGGTGGTTGGCGTGGAAGGTAAAGAATTGCCACGCCGATTAATCATATATTATATTTTCATGTTTTGGTCCCCAACTGCAGTGAGACAAATTTTGATGATTGATTTGATAAACAAAATAAAATAAAATAAAAGTTATTATTTAATTACTTGGGTTGGTACATAGAAGAAATGAGAAACGTGGGACGTGAATGAAATAACAGCTGATTGACGTTGGGGCATAGATAGGTCTTGTTTGGTATTTATGGAAATTTTGGACTTTGTTTTTGGTCCAAAACTTGGTTTTAAATTATAAAAATATTATAATGATTAGGAGTTATCGACATCGAGGCTTATAGTTTGATCCGTTGTTTTTTGAACAGTGAACACATATTTTTATCAAATTTTATTAATTTTTTGAATAATTAAATTTTCTTTCTTCTTTGTTAAAATTCAATTTGGCCTCTCAATACTGAAACTTCTAACTGGATCTGTTGCTATTTAATATCCACCAATGCCTAATGTCTAATGACACATTTTTGTGTTCCAAAAAATTTTTCTCCAACACCCAAATTAATCTTGGAATCAACAAGAATAAAGAAGAGAACTACAGGATAGTAAACATATATAGTGAGTAAAAATGCATTGCATAAGAATAAGGAGTTCACCTTATTTGTAAGACACGAGAACCAACATTGTGTGACATTGCCTCCTCTTTTTTGTAGAAGAGGCACAAGGTCTAATTCCTCATTCCTACTATTCCAACCTAAAGAAAAGAAAAAAAAAATTACTAAAATGTCATTGCGCTATTTAGCTTGTCTTTTAAGCGCATTCAAAGATAGAGTGATATTGAATTTATACCGAGAACATGTGAATCTTTTACAACAAAGGACAAAACAATCACTTTTTTAAGCCCAAGTGACATGCCACGTCAATAAAAAATTTGCAAAGTGGCCATCCCAGTACTTTGAATCCTTTATTCAATTTGTGATCTACAATCTTATATTTTTATGAAGAAAAATTTAATACACTTATGTCATGTTTACTATGATAGATAATGGAGGTTTTGGCCAAATAAACCCAAGTAACCCCATGTTTACTTTGGTTGTTTACCAGGATGGACCAAACCCTTAGGCTCGGGTCAAAGGTGGTTAATGGGGATTTCATGGAACCCTTTAAAATGACCAATTAACAAGGGGCGTAACTAAACCTTTGATGGCTTTTTACTAGTATGCCCCAATTGAGTAAAATTTTACAAGTGTTTGCCAATAGTAAAGCGGACAACAAAAAGCCTCATTTCTTCTCCCACTCTATTTGGAATGATCTAATAATGAGGGTAATTGAGTAATTTGATAATTTGATATACTTTATACCAAATAATTGAAATAATCAATCATACAATTTAGGTAAATCAAACTATTACAAACCATCAAAGAAAACATACTCTCAAATTCTTACTATCATTTCTAAATCATCATTTAAACAATTCATAACTCAAAGCTCTAATAACCTTAATCTCAAAGTAAACATGACCTTAGCATGAAACATCATGAATGGAAAATCTTAATCATCATCCCCACATCAACAGTGTCTTGCTTTGGTAAAAAACAAATGTGAATCATTCAATTTAATTTGGAAATTCTCCTTTGACAAGAACTCCTATGCATTCGGGAAAGGGAAATTGGTGTGGCAAACAAAATTTAAAGATAGCCATTCCTTTTCCCCCTTTTTCGCCCAACAATGATGCCTTTGTATTTTACTTACATTGCATGTGAAAAGGAATACAAAGTGCAATATTAAATTTCAATTTTTTTATTTTACTTTTTGGACTGTTTAAAATAATTTTTTTTTTATTGTTTACGCGTCATGTGTTAAAAATAATAAAATAAAGCTATAATTTTAACTCTTATTATGAAATAATTTTCTAAAAAGTAAAATATTATTTTCAAATTATTACCTAAAGTTCCACCATTTTAAAATTGACACTACTATTTCATGAAGGGAAGAGCATTATTTGCAGCAGGCATTAATACCGAAAGAACCTAGGAAAAATAAGAGACAAGCGAACAGAACAGTTCATGCCATCGCCCGGGATACTGACAAGAGTTTCGTACTACTTCCACGCGTCAATCGTTGGTTTCATGAACCAGGACCACCAACAAGTCCGGGACCACATCAAAAGCCACCCCAAGTCCCCAACCCCTCCTCACGGCTTAAGTAGTTATCACTCACAATTGTACTTACAACCCCACCTGCAGCATGTATGTATATGTGTGTGTGTGTGTGTGTGTATATATCCATACAGACATTTCTCCATTTGAATTCTGAACCGTCCTCCAGGCAGGCGGCTGTCTTCTGCGGCCGAGGCGCCGGCAGGAGGAGGAGGAGGGGCCACCGCGGAAAGTGGGGCCCACTGACACTGGGGGTGGGTGTTCTAGCTCTGGTTTGGTCCCTACGTAGTAGCTCTTGCTTCTTTCTCCGATTCAAACAGCCATCAATGATACTGATTGACAGTTGTGGGTCGGCTCATTTTTTTTCTTTCTTCAATGTTCCAAAAGAGTCTTCTCTCCATGTTTTATAATTTGTTTTTCTATATTTATCTATTGAGATTTTTTCTTTCTAAACAAATAATTGAGAAATATTTTTCCTTTTCATAACGATCAATGGCCATGTCATACTCGATTTGTGGGCGTAAATCTTTCAGTATATATGTAAAATAGAATCACGGTATAATGAAAATTAACTTATAAGTTTTCTTAGTTATTTAACTTTTTCATTTTCAAGATTTATTGAGTTTTATGACCTCATTATTTCATTATATTTAGGAGTTTTATATAATTTACCCAATTATTTTTTCATTATGTGGCCAACATTGATTGTCAAATTTTATGATGAATTTTGATTTATTGGCCATTATTTTCTTTATAATAGTCAAATTATTATTTACTATATAAAGGGGCTATCCTTTCTTCATCAATTATGCAGAGATCATGGGTTTAGCGCCTTATTTTGTCCTCACAAGGGTTTGTTCTTTTGGCGAAGTGAATATGAATTGATTCTTAATTTTCTCATAGTTATGTACCATCAGAACCTACACGTGCAAAGACGATTATAACTTAAGGACAGCAACATTTATCGTACATATAATGAAAAAGATATACTGAAGAAATAGAGTAATACAATACCGTACCCAAGCAGGGGTTGAGCTGCTTTTTGAGAACATCCAGGAGTACCCAATTCATAGGGATGGGAAGGTCACCAAGCTTGCTCATATCTAACTCTCACAGGTGTGTTTGTCTTGGTCTTATCAATAATTATCACTAATTGTGATTAAAAGTGATGAAAAGAAAAGGATAATTATAAGTGGTCTGTATAAAATCAAATCAAGAAAGCTATATGATCATTTGTTTGGAACCAGACAATCATGTAACAACATTGTCCCTTGTCCCATGTTTTTGGTGGCAAATCATGGATATCATAATCCATATGACGGTGGAAAGATGATACTTCCAGTTAAAAATTAGGATAAAAAAGGATTATTTTGGATATAAAAATGATTGTACACTATAATTTATTATACCAAACTTGCTTATAATAAAGTATCTTAATATTCTTCTTATGTTTATCTTATGCACTAATGATGAGCTTATGTTCAGAAGCAGAATAATTAAGTTTTGGAGATAATATTGAAAATAGATAAGATTTGGTCATTAATCATTTCTAGCATGAGCTGGCACTAGATCCATGGAAGGATCATTAATTGGTCCAATATATTTATGCCACCAAGAATGACTTCAATCATCTCATTTAAAAAAAAAAAAAACAAAAAAAAGGGGTAGAAATGTCATGTTGGTAATAAGTCATGTCAATAAGTAATGTTGCCTTTTTATCCGCATGGAGAAAATAAACTTAATTTATACTTAGGTTCTAAATGATTTTCATGAACTCTTCCTCTTATTGTGTAAAGATAATTATGTTGTAAAGAAAAAGGTAGAAAAATAATTTCTTGAAAGAAAGTCTTGAATCTTATCACTTGTGGCTAGAAATTAATATCTTTACTACTATTATTATTATTATTATTATTATTCTTTTTTTATTTTGTAGATAAGAATATTTTGCCTTTACCATTACACTTTTGGGTCTTTGTATCTTACTTTCGTGAAATGAGGCTGCTCGTTACGTTACAGCTTATTTTAGTTATATGTTTCATGTGACTTGTACTATATATGTACATGTGCAAACATAAATTTAGTGAAAACATAGTTGTTAAAAGCAAGAATGTACATTACAATATAGTTACAATTTAATACAAGAAACGACTTGATTCGGGTCGTATTGATCGCTCGATCTATTACAAGGAAAACAATACTATACTACTATAGGTGCTTACCTAAAATTTTTGTATGAGTAAATTACTTTTCTTTTTTGGGGTAAGTATGAGAAAATTACTTACAATGACAAAATACGATATTTTCAAAACTATGCAAAAATTAGTGACAATGTGGAGGTTTCATAATCAAGAGATTATCAGTTTGATTCCAGTCGATATTGTGTGGGCTTCTCTATCGTCTAATAGTTTCGATTCTATTGTATAGTAAATTTGAGGATTTTTCTTAACCTTGTTAATATATTTGATTTTTGAATATATTCAAGTATTTATATTGATATATTAATGATGTATCGATTTAATGTTCTCTAAAAAAAATTATTGAAGAACTAAAATTGGATCATTTTCTCAATTAATCTCTTAAATTTAAGTAAAATAACAAGGAGTCATTAATGATTGCACTACAATTATTATAATGTGACCTTTTGACATCATTTATTTTAAAATAAATTTCAAGGTTCATTAGCTTTTCTCGAACTATGCTAATTAACTTTGAATTGTTGAAATGTCAACCTCAAAAAAAAAAAAAAAAAAAAAAACGATGCAATTGAAAGATTTATTTATTTATTTTTAAAAAAAATCTAAATTAAGATGAAAACTGAAAAGTAAAGATACTTTTCGAAATATTATTGAAACCTTCGTACATATATATTAACAACAAAGTACAGCAGCATCTTATTGTTACTTTGCTATCTCAATGCGGCATAAGCCACCTTGAATGGCACTTCAGATTAGCAGCAGAACCAAGAATTATAATCGAGTTTGAAAAGAAGCAAACTCGAGCAGAATGAAGATTTTGTGATTGAGTTCTAATTAGAAAGAGACTGTTCACGTCGAGGGTAGTCATTGAATGATTTTATTTTAAAAAAAAAAAAGAAAAAATTTAAGTTCAGTCAACAATCAAATTAGCAGGATCCACAATATTTAACATGGACATGATCCAAACCAATTTGACCCTAATAGAAATAGATTTTGTCTGTTCGCTGGTAAAAGATTTGTGCAGTTCTATTGTGGGAGGTCTGTCATGCATGCGGATTCAAGTATATAATAAGTTCTGTAAATACTCATGAGTCAATCATAATCATGTATTGAATAGTTGTTCAATATTTTCTAAATTTTCAAAAGCAAACTCAGCTACAAACTCTTCTTGAAGTTTTAAGTAGAAGAGTTCAAAGTTGAGGTTAGTTAGGTACTCAAACACATAGAATTAAATTCGAGACACATTTCGAATCACAATTATCTATTCAAGCTCAAAATGTTAAGATTCTACTCTTCAACAAATTCTATTTATAGATATTACTATTTAGATTTGTATGAGTATTTTGAATACTTTTTGTAATTCCACAGTCTTTATGTTGATTCTTGACATTTTTCTACTTTAATTAATTAGTTTAAGAACCCAACTTTTCAACGGAAAATTCACCTTATATCCCCATTCCATGTTTCAAATTTGAAATCAGTCCCCATTTGATTTATTTCACTCTGCACTCCCCATTCAATTTTACAAATTAGAATTTACTCCCTAGGGCCTGTGAAAGTACTAAACATGAAAAATGTTTCAAAAAATGTTCTGACTGGGAACTGAACATAAAATGAAAATAGGATTAGTTACTTTTTAATAAAATCCCCAATTTTCAACCTTGGATAGGGAGTTTGAGTATGACCCTTTATACAAAAAAAAGAAAAGATAAGAAGGAAAAGGCAAAAGAAAAGATGGCATAATGAAAGGGTTTGAAAAATTGGTGGTCCTGAAATGGAAGGCATTGATATTTGGAGGATCTGTTACAGTTAACCTGTTCGGAAAATATTGGGGAATGGGATTGGGACCATCTGAACTGATTCCTATTCCTTTTTTATCTTTACAATTACTTGTCATTCTCTGCAAAGTGGATCCCTCCATAGCCATACCTTACCATTTCTACTGTCAATTAAAAGGTGAAGCACAATGGAATGAAATGCCCTCCAAAAAAGGCTCTTATGTTCATCAGTTCATGTGGGTCTTGGAACTAGTTTTGTTGGTATTCTTTTTTATTTTTATTTCTGAGTGAAGGGGTTGCCCAGTGACTCAGTGTTGGGTCCAATAATTCACAGATTTAACCGATGGTCCAGAATGACCAATTTATGATCTTTGTTAATAAAAAGAAAATGTCTAAATACTTCAAAATTTACGTTCTTTGAGTGGTTTGGTTCGGAATCAGATTTCATTTACTCGATCCAAAGGACCTTGACCACATGATGGCTTCATATAATGATGCTAACTTAACACCTATAGTCACGGATTGGATCTTCTATTTCAAGATGGTGTTTTATCTCTTATTTTATGTTCAAAATATATGTCACGCATATTAAATATTTTTTTATAAAAATATTTAATAATAAATACAATACACATAACATATATCTAAAGGTATGAAATTAAAAATGTACACCAATTTGGAATAGGTGCCCATCTGCTATGGTCATGGGTCATGTCAGGCCTTATTATAAATGTAACAAATCAAAATGGGACAAATGTACATATTTGATAGATTTTTAAGTATTATGACCTGCATTTTATTCTCTCAACCTTATCTTATTCTCACCCTACATAACTTAAGCATCAAGGGATCTCCTTGCTAAGAAATCTTCGTCAAACTTATCCGTGTCATTTAGTTTCAAATTAAAACCCCACCTACCTATTATTCTTGACATTCGTACACAACTTGATCCATTTTTATCGGCCCACGAATAGACCTAATCAAATATTCTTGTTGGACACTTTGGATCCTGAGCAACATGATAGTATTTCATTCAGATAAAATGATTAAAAATAATTATTAAAAAAATCCCAAATAATTAAATTCATCTGCACGACTTATAATTTCGTATATTTATGAACTCTCCATATCACTGGTTTATTCCTTTTTCTTTTCCGGGCATTTTCTTTTTCTCATTCATGATCATGAATAGTAGAATTGTCCAAAAAAAGGTCTTACAATGTTTATGCTGAACGCTCAAAATAGCCTGGAATATATGACGGGGGTAGATTGTATTTTACTTTCGTGAAAAATAAATTGAATAGAAATTTTCAATGAAAAAGTAATAAGCCCCAATTTTACTTGTATTTCTAAAAATAAAAATCACTGTCTCCCTACACAAAAGAGTTAAAATGCATCTTTCTCAAAGAGACAAATTAGTGCAATGTCTTTTTTTCTTTCTTTTTTTTTCCCCCACATAGGAAATTTTCTGCCAATTTCTTCTTTCAAATGGGAGTAAAATGCAATTTACCCTATATGCTTTAAAGATAAGGAGACCAAGTTGACGATGAATTATTACTTGTTTTCAGATAAATGCCAGGCTATTTCGAGCATGAAGAAGAAAATTGGGGGAATGTTCTGAATGAAAGGGGCCCAAACTAGGACTAGAGAAGACCTTGAAATATTAAGTTGGCCTGGCTAATATTTGAATTTGAGAAAAAGATTTAAATTTGAGGTTTTCTTCTTTGTTCTTTCTTTCTCATCAGTTTTGCCATTGAGGTTATGAGTAATGACTATCGTTTCCAATGAATAGAGTTAGATTGATATAAGAGTTGGATTACATATTTTATAATTTTCTTCCATTAATATGAATGGTACTGATAGATTTTCAACTAGCATTTCTTAATATATAATTACCAATTTCAAGAATAAGGAACTAGTAAAATATTTTGTATTCTATTAAGACACTCAAAATTGAATAAATGGTTTTGCAATGAGGGAAGAGAACGTTGTGGTGGGCAAGACAAAATTAATGGAAAGAAGGAGGATCACATAATATTCACAGAGCAATGACAACAAGTACTAAGTCCTTGTAAGAAAAGCAGAAAACAAGAGTATATGTATAATCAAATGCAATTAGTATTCTGTATTCAATAGCATGGATGTAGATTGCAGACAACAACACAAAACTTGGAACAATGTAGATCTTTTATCCCTTGAGTTCTACTCATGCAACTGTTATTGCTTGAGGAAAATACTGTCGACAAATTAACGTACACGCATAAACACAGTAAGGGTCCTCAAACAAGTTACAAACCGGTGCTACGGTAGAGTCGGGGAAAGGGTTGGTTTTGCAACTTTGAGTTCTCCACAGTCGCTAATATACAGAGTTTTAAGAGGTCTGTCCCATATCGCACGAGCAGTTTTGGCTCTACCGTCTCCAATAAACTCTGCAAAATCATTGTACTGCCGGATTCTTTCACCTGGTTTGTACGTGGGAATCGAAGCTATGGCTGTCACAACGTCCAACCCTGTGATGGAGTTCAAGTTTTTCAGTTCTGTTACAGACATCACATATTTTACTGCACTTTTTTTCTGTTTCAAGATTTAGATATGTTGTTTTATCATCCAATATAAGTTTGGTATAGATGAGTAGGAGAAACTGAAATCAGAACATAAATTTGAAATTGGATTATCAATCAATATGAAAATGTAGCAAACCAGCATTAAAACGAACGGTCCAACTAAAGATATTATTAACACAACATGGTCTCAAAAATCTCAAAACTCTACCTTCATATTAGATTTTTCCAAAAGTTGAAGGCATGCAATTAATCTAAACTTTTGTTATCACACACAGAGCATACAGCCTGGCTCAACACTTGGTAGTAGCAAAAAACCAAGTCATTATTATGACAACCAATTTGACGGCATGAAATGGGTTCTACTTATTCTTTGACGCTAGAATGCAGCAAAGAACAATTTTATAGTCGATGTAAATTTCATTATAACTAGAGATAACTGGCAGCTCAAGCAGAACGGTTTATGCATTGTTCTGTGTTAAACAAAGTAGTAACCAACAAGTGACATAACGACCAAACAGAAGGAGTTTGCAAACAAAACAAGCACAAATATGACACAGCCCTGACTTTAAATCTCAAGAATTTGGATTCTATACCATCTAATTTGTATGAACTATGCGAATTTGATTTTCAAATCAGGAAAGGGATTGTTTTAGCAATCAACTTCAACAACTTGATTGCATTTTGTATCGATCAAGTTATAGACAAACTCATCCAAAAGTAGCTGTGTGAGTTCACCGGTTTGGTTTGTCTAGTGATCCAATTTCAAAGAAGTGAAAAAGAATTAACATCATCATAAGACCTTTCTTCACCTTCAATCATAGTATTAAAGAACCACTTCTTCCAAAAGTTTAGATACTAGAACTACCATGTACATTACTTCAAAACCAACTCAAAATACTCCTTTGTTTTCCAAATACTTTGTCTTGAATGTTGGGTTGTCTTACTTCTTCCATCAATTAAACAATTATAAACCTTGGTTCTCAGCAGGACTAAGCCTAACATATCTTATGCATAAATTGGTGTCACAGTATTAACTGTTAAGCTTGACTAATCTCATTAATCACCTTACCTTCAAACAACATTGATATCATGCTAAACCAGACATAAGTACTGTATGCAAGAACTTGATTACAACTATAGGGTAAGGATAAATTGCAATAACTTAAAGAACTCACCTTCAAGCACAGACCCAAACACGATATTCTTACTATCAAGCTGCGGGCATGGAGCGGGTCCAGTTGTGATCAAGAACTCCACGTTGTGATAATTCGGGCTGAGCTTCAATTCATCATCGTCATCATTTTCGGACAAGCACAAAGAAACTAAACCGGGTCTCGAATGTTCCAACAGAAATGCCTTAGAATCAACTGTCTCAGTGTTCCTAACCAGCTTAGCCGGCGGCTTAACTTCTCCTTTGTCTCTGCGGC
>JACFYI010001012.1:2170615-2185201 GCA_014898755.1 Handroanthus guayacan
GAACATTTAATTACCAAAATTCATCGCAATGTGAATGCAAAAATTGAAGCTAAATTGAATGAGTTGATAAAGATACAGATGCGTATTTTAGCGTAACTCTTTTATTCAAAGAGTTGTGTATTTTCTTGAAATGTGACTTTTAGCTAAGTCGCATTGAGTAGTGTCTGATAGAGTAAATGTTATAGCTCGTCGTCAGTGTTGCACATTTGCATATAATCATATCACAACCTATATATAGGAAGAACCTAGACCCATCTTGAGATAGAAAAAAGTATCCAATAGCATTTTTTAGCACTACACTAAGCACACAAATTCACTATTCATAAAAAATAGTTCCAAGTCAATTTAAGTTCGCCGGTTCGATCAATTGGAGTGCTGCCTTTGGTCGGAAAGAGTCGTTGTATCTTGAGAGACCTTTTGCCGTTAACCTTCGAGCACCGTAGAGGGGCAAATAAAGCCTTAAAAAGATTGTTGCAATAATAGGCCTCGACTCGCATTATTTTAATTTTGAGTTTGCCGATTTCATGTGATTTTCTTCTTCTTTGCATGCTTAATTGATTGAATTATTTTGTGATTGTGTGATATATTTGAAAATACACAAGTATTACTACGGTCCGTAATTAAGTTTTTCCTAACATGCATAACACCACTTGAAATGAAAAAACAACGGCCGAACAGCACAAGAGCCTATTTTCCCAGTTTCTTCTTTTTTGCTTCCTTACTGGCAGGGTTACTTGGTTTTTCCCTGGAAGATTATAAGCCTTAGCTGCAATTCTGGTAGCCTTGTTCGCAATACATGTATCCACTTTCATATGTCCATCAAGGCATCAACAACTGAGAAATCAACATCCTCTTCTCAGCTCCTATGAGCTGAAATGCAGAAAGCAACAGTAGGTTGAGTGTCACAAGTTTAATTCAAAAAAAAAAAAAAAAAAAAAAAAGAAAAGAAAAGAGAAAAGGAAGAAGAATTAGGGATGCGTGGTACAAATTTAGAGATAGTAAAGAAAAGAACAGGGAAGCAGTGGATAGCAAATGAAGACATTTTCTCCAAATACCTTTTCTGAATTTTATTTTTAAATATTATATTATTATACTATTTATGAATATTAAGTGATATCTCCATTCTCTTCTTTTCCAGAGCGAACTCCGATGAGTTTTCTGTAGAGATCCTCGTGCGCAAGTGCAGAAACTAATCTCAGTCACAATCTGTGCAAGTGCAAAATTCAGAGAAGGAGAATGAGGTACCCTCTGCATAAATAATAAAGTTAGAAATTTTGCACCAATTAATTTTAGGGCTTTGACTTGCAATACAGATCATTATATTTTTGGGTAAATTGGAATTTACCCCTGTGAGATAGAAAATTCGCAAAAAAATCACCTTATGAAACAATTATAGGCATTGAGATTCCTTATAATTTTAAAAATCATGCGTTTTACCCCCTTCCATTACACAATGTCTATTCACTAGTGAGTTTTAAAGCTGATTTTGATATTTTAGCTTTTGCAATATCATTTTTGCCCTTTGTTAGTAAGTATATAATACTCATTAGTATTATAATTTAATCACAATGCTTTTTGGTCCTTTTTCTTGATAAAAAAATTTTTGTTATTCTATTGCTTCCTTTTTTAACCAGAGGAAGTTCAAGCAACACGTTAAATGTTTTTGGATATTATAAAGGGCAAAAATGGCATTGCAAAGGCCAGAATAACAAGATCAGTTTCGAAACGTATGAATGAGCACATATTGCCAACTGGAGAGGGTAGAATGTATGATTTTTAAACTAACAAAGGGTCTCAATATCTATTATTTTTTTCATAGGATGTTTTTTTGCACATTTGCTATTTCATAAGGGGTTAAATTGCAATTTACCCTTATATTTTTTAAATAAAATTACAGATCATTAAATACAACGTTTTTTGCTGCTAAGCCACCAAATGCACTTGTAAAATAATTCATAAAAGTAAGACCTATAATTTTTTATTTAATTCCAGCCCCCTATAAAATTAATGCATATATAAGGTTGCCAACCCCTAAGAAGTGAACTAACGGTTGAAAACAAGTCAAGTTTCTATCTTACCCTGTCGTTTTATGTAATTTAAAAAAAAAAAAAAAATGAAACGAAATCGTAAATTAAGCCCTCTTGGCCCTTACTTAGAAGGATGGGATATATTGAATGATCACATGTAATATTTTGTTATTGGTGACGGTCTGGATAGTCTTTAAAAATGTTATATTATGTTTAAAATGTGGAATATTGAAAATTGATAATGTAACTAGCTTCTTTATAACCTAGTGGATGTACTGAGCAAGATAATGAAAAATTGACAAAAGCTTAACTAAATGAGGATATTATAGCCATTTTATCCCCATGTTTCTTTTTTTACATTAAATAATGGATCTTTAATTCAAAAAACATGTAAGGCCTACGGTACCATCTTAATATCTATCTAGTTATTTCTTGGAAAGTAAATATGAGATAACTTGTAAAAGATAACTGTCTCACGTTGAAGTCCTATGGATAAAATGGCATTATTTGGTAAAAGATAAATGTTACATGCCAAAGTCGTTTGGATACAATGACATTATCCCCTTCCTTAAGGGGAGGCCAGGTTCAATCCTCATTTTCTAGAAATTTTCCAAGTAAGCAAGATAATGAATAAATTGACAAAAGCTTAACTAAATGAGGATATTATAGCCATTTTATCTCCATTTTCCTTTTTTTTTTTTCACATTAAATAATGGATCTTTAATTCAAAAAACATGTAGGGCCTACAGTGCCATCCTAATATCTATCTAGTTATATCTTGCAAAGTAAACATCGGATAACTAGTAAAAGAGAAGTGTTTCATGCTGAAGTCCTATTGATAAAATGGCGATACTTGTTAAAAGATAAATGTTACATACCAAAGTCATTTGGATAAAATGACATTATTCCCTTACTTAAAGGGGGACCAAGTTCAATCCTCATTTTCTAGAAATTTTTCAAAAATGAAAGATAAAGTTTTCATCAATCCTACATCATCATCCAATGAACTTGAACCGAAAACTTGGTCAGCCAACTTTGAGAGTCAACATCTGCCTTTTGTATATTGACTATGGATATGTGTATTAAATGCTCATTAATGAGAATTTGAGCGAATTTTAGCAACACGGACAAGAAATGCATCTTTAATCCATCATATTCATTATGCGATTGGTGTACATTTTGAAAAAATTATTTAACTTTCACACTAATCACAGCAATATTTTTTACCTCATTGTTTTAGATTGATCAATCTAAATTTGAATAAGAATTCTTTCATTAAAGGAGGATTAACTATTCTACAAAAAAAATAGAAGTCATCTCCTCTAAAGGGACCTCTCTCCAATAAAAGTTGTTGTCATAAAACTGTCTCTTTCCCAGAAAGCTCAACTTGTCCATGTGCAAATCATTTAGTTATGAATAAGTCAGCCAAAACTGTAGAGATTTTATTACATATTGACTTATTGCTCTTAAGATGAATATCAGATAAGCAAACTACTTCTCTTCAGTCTTCCCCAGGGAAAGAACACAAGTTTTGCAATGGCGGGCGGGTCTTTTGGGACGAGCGGAGTGGCCAAAGAGAGGGCTGATGACTATAAGGGAAGGGTTACTGCTTATGTGATTATTGCCTGTCTTGTCGCTGCTGTTGGTGGATCACTCTTTGGCTATGATATCGGTATATCAGGTACTAATTAATCAGTTAGTTAATTGTTTTCTGATCTTGATATGTTATTAGTTCTGAATCTCTGATCAGGAAGAAACAAGAATCTTGATAAACAGTCAAAGTGAATATTTTCAGAAAAGAATTCATTTGCTGTTCTTGAATGATCAGAAAGAATTAATGAAAGGAAAAATTCAGCTTCTGGGCTTCTTCTTTTTATAAAAAGATATAATTTTTTCAAGGGGAAGAGTCATTTAAGTTAGGGCAGATCTTGGTGTATGGTGGGTGCGTCGTGCTCTGTGTGTGATTAGGCGAGGAGGGCAGAGGCCTGCGTGTTGATAGTATTAGAAGAGAAACCACTAGGTACGCAATAGCTAGTGATCTCGTAATTTGAAAATAAATAAAATGGAACACTCTGATGTTTGAATAATCACTGTTACACTCTCTACTATAGTTTAACTGACAGATAAGAGCTAGTTGTGAATCAACTTTAATTCTCTTGAAAAGAATAAAATACTAATTGAAATAGAGGATCGATTTTTGCGGCTGTGCATACAGTAGGGAAAGGAATAACAAAATTGACGAATAAAGATCCAGTTACTGAGAGTCTCTTTTTGATTATTGTGAAACAGGAGGAGTTACATCAATGGATGGATTTCTCTCAAAATTCTTCCCGACAGTGTATAGAAAAAAAAAGCATGCTCATGAAAACAATTATTGCAAGTACAACAATCAGGGCCTCGCTGCATTCACGTCATCTCTTTATCTTGCTGGTTTGGTGGCGTCTCTCGTCGCATCTCCCATTACACGTAAGTACGGCCGCCGAGGAAGTATCATCTGTGGCGGCATAAGCTTCATGATAGGCGCTGCTCTAGATGCTTCGGCAGTTAATCTCGCCATGCTCATTTTAGGTCGGATTATGCTCGGGTTTGGCATTGGATTTGGCAACCAGGTAACTTTACACACTTGCGTACAAACTTTAAGCTTTTTTCGTTATAATCGTCTTCTACTCAAATGTCAAAATTTATCGCGATGTTTGACAAAATAATTCTCACAATAAACATACATAATGCACTTCCAAAATTGCAATCAATGCTAACTCCAATATTTTTATCTACTCTCTGAAGGCAGTTCCACTGTACTTATCAGAAATGGCCCCAACTCATCTCAGAGGGGCCCTAAACATGATGTTCCAACTGGCAACAACACTAGGAATATTCACTGCAAACATGATAAACTACGGAACAGAGAAGCTCCATCCATGGGGATGGCGACTCTCTCTGGGCCTCGCAGCAGTGCCAGCTACTCTAATGACAATAGGAGGACTTGTCGTCCCCGAAACACCTAACAGCTTAATTGAGAGAGGACTAAACGAAGAGGGCAAAAAAGTACTGCAAAAAATCAGAGGCACTACAGACGTACACGCAGAGTTAGAAGACATAATTGAAGCGAGTGAACTTGCCAACTCAATTGAGCATCCTTTCAGAAACATACTTGAGAAGAGGAATAGGCCACAGCTGGTAATGGCAATCTTCATGCCGACATTTCAAATACTCACAGGGATAAACTCCATTCTTTTTTATGCACCGGTGCTGTTTCAGACCATGGGATTTGGAGGGAATGCTTCTTTGTACTCTTCGGCTTTGACAGGAGCTGTTCTGGCTTCTTCTACGTTCATTTCTATTGCAACTGTTGATAAATGGGGCCGGAGGGCTTTGCTGATCAGCGGAGGAATACAAATGGTTATTTGTCAGGTGATAGTTTCAATCATACTAGGCCTAAAGTTCGGCAGCGACAAGGAACTCTCCAAGAGCTTCTCAATAGCAGTAGTTGTGATAATCTGCCTATTCGTGGTGGCGTTCGGGTGGTCTTGGGGGCCTCTCGGGTGGACAGTGCCGAGTGAGATATTCCCATTAGAAATAAGATCAGCAGGGCAGAGCATAACAGTGGCAGTAAACCTATTCTTCACATTCATAATAGGCCAATCTTTCCTCTCCCTTCTGTGTGCTTTCAAGTTTGGGATTTTCCTCTTTTTCGCGGGCTGGATTACTATCATGACCATATTTGTGTACCTGTTCTTGCCTGAGACTAAAGGTGTTCCGATTGAAGAGATGATTTTCTTGTGGAAAAAACATTGGTTCTGGAAAAGGATTGTGATGTAGGTTGAGACTGATAATGGCAGCAACTATGTTTGTCTGATGAAATGGATAACTCCGTGTGTATGAAGTTTGTGTAGGGGGGAACCTGAAGCTGGTCGAAATTGTCAAAATATAGTGGTTGTAATCTTCATTGCAGATATATCGAAATTGTAGAACTACAAAACGCCAGTTGATTTTATTTAAATTAGGAAATAGAAGTACTGATTAATCCTTTTCTGGTGAAAATTACCTCATTGCCATGGAGGTATAGGTTAATTACATAAATATTTATGTGATTTGTGAAATTACAATCATATCTTAGAATATTTATTTTTAATGTATCACAAAGTCTAATTGTAATGTTACATAGGCTCAATTTAAGTTTTAATCAATTGAACTAATGGCAAATTACGTTATTATAATTTTTCAAACTAAAATGAGTGTTTCTAAGTCAAATCTCATGAGGTGTTGAGGTAGTTATCCCATTGTTTTAAGTTTGCA
This sequence comes from Handroanthus guayacan, assembly GCA_014898755.1. Classification (NCBI taxonomy): domain Eukaryota; kingdom Viridiplantae; phylum Streptophyta; class Magnoliopsida; order Lamiales; family Bignoniaceae; genus Handroanthus; species Handroanthus guayacan. The sequence goes on from JACFYI010001012.1 coordinate 2,176,939, forward strand.
AACTTGCGAAATATTGGAGTTTACAATTAATTTGAGTTTTTTAATTTCAAAATGATATTTTATGGTTAAATTCATTTTGGCCCCTCATACCTTTGCGGTTCAATATTAAAAAATGAAATTATTTGAATTTTCTACTGTATTTCTAACAACAAATAATGCAGTTCACTTTTTTTTTTTTTTTTTGAAAAAATAATTAATTGAGAGTTATAGACATGAAATATTCAAATAACATTTCACTTCAAAAATTTTAGTAGATGTTGAGCTTAATCGAAAAAATTCCAATTCCTGATGTATTAAATGTATATTATACAAATCGATTGAACTCTAATAGCCTTCATGCAATTGATTTCTTATTTCTCCTCTAAATTTCATGTAGTTTTTGAGCTTAATATATCTTTGATAGGCTATGCAAATATATTTGGGATTTTGGAGTCATGATGAGCAAGCTTGTGAGTTGACTCAAGCTTTGGAGAGAGCCGAGCTTGGGCTCCAATATAATGTCTCGAAGGCTCCTGAGCTCAACTTATGGAAATTAAAAAAATTATATATCCACATAATAATATAATATATAAAATTAAAACTTAAAAATTTTACACTTGATATTAAAAATAATCTTGATTTTTATACTTCATTTATTTAATTTGTCTTCACTTATATACTATTTATTTAATAATAAAAAATAAATTAAAAGTTCTAACTATAATTTTTAGAAAATAATTGCATGATTGACTTCGAGAAACATAAAAAACTTTGCACTCCAGTAACTTACTAAAATATGTATTGATTAAATATAAATTATTCTCTCTCAAAAAAAATAAAATTCAAGTTTTATTCAAGTTATGAATTATGAAATGCTTAAAGCTCGCAGGAATTGGTATGTAGGATTTCATTTTTTATTTATCATTTTGTGTGTAATTTGTGGTTTTATTTTGTTTTTTATTTTTTAATTTTTTTTTAAAGTTAAAATTTCAAATATAGCTCTATTTGTTTTGTTGGTAATGGAATTAAAACAAAAAAAAAAAGAGATACGGGTAGATATGGAGCCGGTGCGGATTTTATTTTTTTATGACAGGACGGGTACGGATTCTGAGGTTTAGTTAAGTATCCGTGGGGCGGGGCCAGACAGGTTTTTAAGGCGAAAAAAATCCCGCACCCATTGCCGGCCCCGGTCCTAAAGGCAGTAAAGCCTTCGTCTCATCTGTTAACATAAACCCTACAGGGTATATCCCGAACTCCACTAAAACCACCGACCGGCGACGGTAAGCTCTGGCAATTAAAGGTAGCGGCCGATTTCTTAGATTTCTATGGTTAGTATTTTGGTTTTTGTTGTCAATTTAGGGTAGCCCCCTTTCCCCATTCTGTTCTTGTTCTTTCTTGTCCCGTGGTGGTTAAGTGGCTGTTGTTCGTCTTCCCGTTTGATTTTTGCTCCACAAAATACTGATTTTTCTTGGTAGGATGGGTGGGTCAAAAGATTTTGGGCATTTTGTTGAATTTTATATATATGCGTATGTGTAAAGATAATATACAGTGTACATTTGAGAATAACAAATCTGCTCTTTTATGGCACCAAATTACCAATGAATAAATAGTTTCTTTTTCTAAATGTTAATAAATCGGAATATCTGTATCCATTACTTGGTTAAGCCAGTGAGTTAAGTTTTTCACGTCATCATGAAATGAGCCTATGAACAAATTGTTTGAAGAGCTAATTTTTCGTAATTTGTTAAATTGAAATGTTATCATCGTTACACCAGTTGAGATTTTAAACTTAGCTCCATAATTCTGAAAATACAGGCTTAATTTTTTAAGGAAAAGTTGAACCTTGACGTTGTATTTAGTTTTGAGCTTGAGCCCAGATTTGCAGGCTTCAGGAACTCGATCGAGCTTATGTATTTTGTAATTTTCCAAGCTCGAGCTTGGAATTTTTGACAAGCTCAGCTCTTTTGCAGCTGCATTAAAATATTTATTGAGAACATTTAAGTCATTTAATCAACTTCTGTCAGGGTTTGTTAACATCTGTTTTCCAAGTCCTTGGGCGACTATAATTTGAAAATGCGTCAAATTAACCTATTATTGTTTCATCTATGGGTTGTTTTGTTAATTTGGGCATACTTTGAGGGAGGTTTATGTAATTATGCCAGCAAATTGGAACCTTGCCAGCGATGGGTTTCTTTTAAAAATCTGAGTTAAAATAATTTTATCTACCCAAGTCTATGATTTCCGCATTTTCAATTTTCATTTTTTGGAATTATACTTGTAATTGTGGGGTTTCTTTTCTTTTCTTTCGTTTATTTTCTATGTTTTCGTCAATCTGGTATATGCTTGAATCAATCTAGGTTTGGTGTTAGTCTCCCATAGATTTGTATATTGTGATGATAGGTTTAATTTTTCTTCCGTTTTTCTTTTCAAACTTGGGGAATGGCCGAATGGCTGTTTTGTCTTGTGGCCGCGATTTTCATTGATAATGAAGAAAGTTTCAAAAAATTTGATTTTTCTATGAAAAATTAACCAAATTTCTGCCGGTTTAGGGATTTGATTGCGTCGTGTATGCTTATTTGTGTAGTGGATGGATTTCGGCAAGTGCCCATGTTTGTGGGTTTTTTAAGGCCTTAATGAAGAGTGTGATTTTGAATGACAATGACCGCTTTGGCCTAGTTTCCACTTGGAAATTAAATTTCTATGAGGAAAATGAAGGGGATACTTTCGTTTTTGGTTCTGATGGAAAAGATAGGGGATGAGTTTTACTTATTTATTTGAGGTTCCCTTACCCTTCCTCTTTATTCCGCAGTATGAGATTATTGCAACTCGTCCTTACTGTGTTCTGAAAGAGGATTGAACCATGTTTCCAATGACCTTGTCATATGTAATTTGGTTATGGTTTGAAGTTAGATTGAGCTTGTCACTTATGTTTTAGATAGTTATCAAGCACGGCAGGCCTTCTCGTTGGCGCTATGTTCCAGTGTGTTTGGATCAATTTGACTTGTGGATTTATCAGCTGATATGTATCAGTATGTGAAAGATAGAAACCTGGAAGCCATATGGCAAGGCTGGCAATATATGTCATGGAGAGTTGGTTTATTGGCATCCATTTTGTTAATGAATGCTTCCTGCTATTTTATTTCCTTTCCGGCTTTATGGAAATTACTGGAAAGCCTTAAAATTGTGCATTTTATATTTGCGAAGTCTTAGCCTTCCAGAGAAGAGGACAACTCATTTTTGTAGCATAAATGACTTTTTTTTTTTTCCCCTAAAATGCTAAATCAGTTGGAAAGGAAAGATGCCTCTTTATGATTGCATGCTTTTGTTGAAACCGAATGTACAAAGGGAGGCCATTGCTGATTTGGTTGCACGGGTAGGAAAGCATGTTTACAGAAGAAATGGAGTACTCACTGATTTAAAGACCTTAGGAACTGTTCAATTGGGTTATGGAATAAAGAAACTGGATGGACGATACTATCAGGTTAGTCCTGTTTATGCTACTACAAATAATTTCATATTTCATAAATCTGCATCCTGCTGCGCTTTCGGTTTTCACATTCGATATCACATTGGATTTGTCAGTCTATTGTTTTTCCATTGCTTAATTTGCAAAATAAATACAATTAATTGTTGGGAAATTGGCTGCTTTTCTACAGTTCTATCCTTTATTATTCAACACTCGACAAGCCATTGATGCTTTGCTCCAGGGCTTTTCCTGAATTTCTGTTTTGTTTTTCCACCTTTTCCTTCCTCCCTCTCCAACCCCCACTGGGGAGAGACTTGTTATCAGTTTTAAATTGCCAAATTTTATATCATGTTTCTTGAATGTGTAGAATTCGAGTAAGAGGAAACTGGACAGAGTATTAATATTCGTGCTGATTGTTGATTATATATTGTGTAGGGCGAACTGATGCAGATGACGATGATGACACCACCCAGCTTTAACAGCGAGTTGTCTTACCTGAACAAAGAAGACCGTTTGTTGCGATGGCTTTTGATTAAACACCGTGACATGAAATTTGGAACCGATTTTTTTGCTGAAGATGATGCTAAAAGTGAGCTCAGGAATTTCAGGAGTAATTTGTATGATGAGAACAGTGAAGAGGATGCAGACGATAATGATGATGATGAGCATGATGTCGATGAGCAATCTGAAACAAAAGAAGGATGATCTGGCCTTGGCATGTTCTAGTAACTTCTTGGATGATATCAAACAGGCTAGACTGCAGAAACCAGTATTGATCAAAAGAAATATGTGACTTTTTCATAATGACGGGCTAAACCATCATTAGGCAAGTGCATTAGAAATCATATTTTGGATGTTTGGCATAAACGTTCATAAACAGAGTTCATATATCTATTTCTTTGTCTTGGGTTTGTTCTCTCTTTTGTCTTAGTCCTGGTATGATTCGAATTTTTATGATAGCCTTGCTTGTGGAAATAATGACAGTTTTATCGCCAGACAGGAATGAGGAGAAATAATTGATTCATCATCTCCCCAAGTATTGCAGGACTACTAATTCTGATGACATTTCCCATTTACGTTGAGGAAAGGCAATAGCAAAGGTATCTTTAGTTGAATCAAGTTTATTTTGCTTTGTTATGCAACAAAGCTCATTTTAAAAAACACGAGGCCAACACACTTCCAAACCCACGAGAAACTAGAAAGAAATGAGAGAGAGTAACACATAGAAGGAAAATGAAAAGAAAAAGAAAAAGTGAAATGAAAACAATACGGGAAGCAAGCAGATGATCTTTATGGCACAACACTTAGCAAGTTACTTCTTCGGTGATTTCATTACGATGAAAGCTCTTTTTGCAGCCGCAGTTGGCGCACACTAACTCCCCCGCCCCCTGTTCGGAGGTGGGTGTGAACTCTTGGCATCCGTCGACACAACTCTGGAACTTAAAATCATGAATCTTGTGACATTTCGTGTAGACTACCTCCGTTTTGTATTTGACTACCTTCCTGTGGAAATTACGGTGGCATCCACAGATTAGGCATTTGGGATCCCACCCGATCTGCATGAACTCTTGGCAACCGTCTGTCTTCCCGCCGATATCCCGATGAGATTTATGGCATTCTGCGTAGTCTTCCATCTTGCGGTTTGCCAAAACCTCTCTCTCTCTCTCTCTCTCTCTCTCGGACTCGGTGGTGAAGTTAACTAAATCAAACAAGAAGAAAGATATGTTAACAAGATTGTGACATAAAAGAAAAGATAAGAAAAGTAGGAAAAACATCATTAAAGTCTACAGATGACGACTGCCACTGTCTTCTTTAGTTGTCCTTTGCATTTTCACTAGCTATCTTCTTTATTAAGTTATAAATGCAATACACGTGACATGTATTTAAAGGTTTGAAATAGGAAATAAAATACCATTTGAAATAGGAAATCACATCCCAAATGGAAGTGCTATGTTAATTCCATCTTCTTTCACCATGTACATAACTACTAATTAGGCCGGATCAATGTGTGTGTGTGTATACATACATATTATGTTATGTAATTAGGCCGGATCAATGTGTGTGTGTGCGTGTAACATACGCAAGGTACTAAATTGTGAATAATATTAGTTGTGGTAAATTTGTTGCTTATATTATATTTTTGTCCCAATTTGGACTTACTGATACAAGCACTCACCCTATGAAGCAATATAAAATGAAAGACAGAAATTTGCATGACAACATAAAAGATCGTCACTTATAATATGTATTAGGTGACAAATAATTTTCTTTTATCAATAATAACAATATGTTTTAGGTGACGATAATTTTTATATTGTCACTGTATAGTTAAAAAGTGACAAAAAATAGTGTTTTAGATTGTCACTTTAGATGATTATTGTGACAACAAAAATTTTCACTATAATTTAGTGATAAGATTTTCATTGCTATTAGAATAAACAAATTTTTGTTATGATTAAGTTCGTTAAAATCATTTTTTTTTGTGATAAAATATAATTATTATCACTTTTTATATAGAACTAATGACAATTTTACGTTGTCACTTAATTTTTTTATTACTGGTGCTATATTTTTTCAGTGTCACCAGTCACATATAAGTTGTGTACTAATTAGGAATTTTCTGAGCAATGAATTGAATTTGAATTTGAATTGGATTGGTACTATTTTTTGAATTATTCATCTTCATAACTAACAATTACCCTCTCTATAAATTTTAATTTATTACGAAACATCCCCTTTAAAGTTCTACATATTACTAAACGGCAAAGGTATTGTTATCCATGAAAAAATAAAAAATAAAAAAAGAATCAGAAAAACATCAAAAAATATGGTTAAAGGTAAATTGGAAAAAAAAATAAATTAACTTTTGAATGGCATGAGCATTTTTATCCGTGATCCTAGCACTCTCTCGTTGCCCGAGTGTTACAGTTCCTTTTTTTTTTTTTTTTTATGGCCCCGAGTGTTACAGTGGAGCCAAGGGCAGCTACCGCGATGAATTGTTACAATATGTGCGTCCTCCTGGAAAAGCGAGTCTGCAGGTGCAAGCAGTGGAATTGGCACGCAGACAATAAATCTATGGATCCCATGCCTTGTTAGAGGACCCATGCCCCATATGCATATATATATATATATGCATGGGTCATCAGTTCGAGTGGCATTCGTGTAGTCAGTACCACTTCTTTCTGTCTCGAGAAGTGGCAAGGGCCGATGAAGGGGAGAAAACGGAAGGCCTCTTCTGGTCCCCTTTGAGCCTAGAGTGCTTGTGGCAGAGACATATAAATTGAGTACTCACTGATTTAAAGAACTTCGGAACTGTTCAATTTGGTTATGGAATAAATAAACTGGATGGATGATACTATCAGGTTAGTCCTGTTTATGCCACTACAAATAATTTCGGTTTTCATAAATCTGCATCGTGCTGCCCTTTCAGTTTTCACATTCGATATTACGCTGGATTTGTCAGAGTCTTTGATTCTTTTTGTTTAGCCTTTGCTTAATTTGCAAAATTTATACTTTTAATTGTTGGCAAATTGGCTGCTTTTGTATTAGTCAACACTCAACAAGCCATTGATGTTTTGCTTCACTGCTTTTCCTGAGTTTCTGTTTCATTTGTCCAACTTTTCTTCCTCCCTCTCCAAATCCTAGTGAGGAGAGACTTGGTATTGGGTTTAAATTGCCAAATTTTGTGTCATGTTTTTCGAATTTTTATGTAATTTGAAATGTCGCTGTAGAATTAGAGTACGAGGAAAGAGTATTAATGTTTGTGCTGATTGTTGATTATATATTGTGTAGGGCCAACTGATGCAGATGACGATGATGACACCACCCAGCTTTAACGGCGAGTTGTCTTACCTGAACAAGGAAGACCGTTTGCTGTGATGGCTTTTGATTAAACACCGTGACATAAAATTTGGAATGGATTTTTTTGACTGAAGACGATGCTAAAAGTGAGCTCAGGAATTTCAGGAGAAATTTGTTTGATGAGAACATCGAAGAGGATGATGATCAGTATGATTTTGATGAGCAATCTGAAACAAAAGAAGGATGATCTGACCATGCCTTGTTTTTGCAACTATTTTGATGATTTCAACCAGGCTATGACTGCAGAAACCAGTGTTGATCAAATGAAATACACGACTTTTTCATAATCAAAGGCTAAACTATCGTTAGGCAAGTGCATTAGAAATCATATTTTGGATGTTTGGCATAAATGTACAGAAACAGAGTTCATATATCTATTTCTTTGTCTTGGTTTTCTTCCCTCTTTTGTATTAGTTCTGGTATGATTCGAATTCTTATGATAGCCATGTTTGTGGAAATAATAAAGGTTCTATCACCAGACAAAAATGCAAAGAAATAATTGGTTCACCATCTCCTCATGTATCACAGGATTATTAGTTCTGATGACATTTCCTGTTACGTTGATGAAAAATGATATCAAAAGGTATTTTTCGTTGAATAAAGTTTATTTCACTTTGTTATGCAACAAAGCTCATCTTTCAAATACACAGGGCCAACACACTTCAATGTACATGGTGCTTAGAGCCCCAATAATTTCCACTTTCAAAACCCACAAGACACTGAAAAGAAAAGAGAGACAAAAAAGGAAACACATAGAAGAAAAACAGCACGAGAAGCAAGGAGATGATCTTTATTGCAGAAGTCTTAGTAAGTTTCTTCTGTGGTGATTTCATTACGATGAAAGCCCTTTTTGCAGCCGCAGGTGGCGCAGATTAGCGCGAACCTCCCCTGTTCGGAGGAGGGGGTGAACTCTTGGCATCCGTCGACAGAACTCTGGAAGTTAAAATTATGAATCCT
>JACFYI010001012.1:2187614-2204136 GCA_014898755.1 Handroanthus guayacan
ATAGTTTAGATCATGCTTGAGTTACATATTCTTTGAACAATTATCAAATAATAATCAAACATATTACTTTTTGACTGTGATAACATATATGTACATATAAAAAGAAACCTTTTTATTTTCTAAGTTATATATAAAATTATGTCAAGTGAAAATGATTTTATAAACAAATCATACAAAAAACAAAGAGAACATAAAATAATAGTAACAAAACAACATGATATATACATATATATATATATTTTCAACTTAACTTATGTGATTCTTATAAAAAAAAAAACTTAACTTATGTGATTTGGTCAAGTTGGAAGTTGATTTTCCCTCATGTATATATATATATATATAAATCATTGTGGACCTATCAAAGACAAAGACTATATAACGAAGGTATTTAGTCTACGCAATTATACGTTCTCCTTTTTGTCTTTCTATTTAGCAAACACGCATTCTATTATGATAAAATATAATATAATTCGGCATTTTATCTTACCTAGTCATCTTTGAGAGGAACTTGGTTTTGAAGGTAAACAAAGATGACTTGATTAATCTCTTTTATTTTTCTTTTTCGGCCAACCATTTCTTTCAGCCTAAGTAACTAAAATATTCTCAAGAAAGTACATTTCCCTAATAAGTGAGCACATATATCTTGGCTATGCCTGGTTTTAGCTTTTGGGGTAATTATTAAGAACAATTTTGGGAATGGTGTACAATGACACTATTAGCATGTATGAATTGAGAAAGAAGATATATTTAATTTATTTTTAGCTAATGAAAGATCCCTCAACACGGTTGATTAGAATCCTTTATTCCAAAAACTATATTTGATTAATTTATTTTTTATTTTTTATATTAAATACATATTAAATATATTAACACTTTGTCTTTATAAAAACATTAAAACACTGATTGGAATAGAAGATTTAAAATGCCAAACATAGGCTATGAATTATTTGCATTCTGGGGTTTGGTCGGGCAATGAGGGGGATTTAGTGGCTGATTTACACTTTATGAAAGACTTGACAAATTCTTTAAAATTTAGAAGTTTTACTTATATATGGCCTCCCATAGCACATTTAGCTCTCATAACTGGTGATCAGCTTAATACTATTTGTCAGGTCCCAAGCCCCTGTGGATGTTGGAATTGTGTCAAACTCCATTATACGCAACTTAAAATTAAGCTTTGAACAATTTGCTCAAAATGAATATTTAATTATTGCGCATATATTCTTTAGTCAAAGCATATAATTAAGGTGGTGACATTTCATTCCATGACTTATGTATTCTATGATAGTTTTCCTTTATTTTTCCACATTATACTTGGAGACAGGAACTCAACATTTATAAGTCAAAAGCATTATCGTGCATATTTAAGGATGCCAAAATTAATGAAAAATTTTAATTTCAGGGGATATGATGGCCTGAGTGTTTTGGTTAAATTTAAAACCCACCAAGCAAAAGCAAATTCAAAATTCTTATTGATGATTGATCTACCTGCATTATTCTAATTGATCACTATGTACAACAATTGACTGGTACAAAATCTTTTTTTCCCTCAAAATGCTGAACAATCAGCAACAACAATATACTAGCTAACTTGATTATTATTATTTTGCAAAAACTAATATTCAAATTGAAAAAAGAGAAAGCTTCTGAGGGAAGTTGTTCTTAAACACTATTGGGAGAAGAAATTATATATCCTCGAGAATAAATAAAAAATATTAATAATAATTAATATTATTCCCATAACAATTTGGATGGAACAATCTATAACTTGGAGTTGGAGTAATACGAGACCTCCATCCCAAAGCAGTATATATGCCCTTTGTCCGAAATTAGTTTTTTCATATTTGATTCAACAATCCATCACGGCCATTGATGAACACAGAAAAGAACAAAAAAACTTTGAACAACGAACTTGATTGATACCCCTCATGCTATATATATATGTATATATATATATGTACTTTGATCAGACGGTGTAATGTTGCTGGATGGTATCAATGTCCAATCCCTTTAGCTTGACAACGGATTCGACGTGTCCCTTAAGAGTGTGTAGTTCCCTGAGCCTACAATATTAATTTTCTTGTAAGAATGAATGTAAAGTGTGTTATACTTACTAGGATAAGAATATTGATAAGGATTAAGGATCATCCATCATTTTATCATGAGCAAATAGGAACCAATCATATGCATGTATGTATATATACCTTGCAACCTCAGCTCTTCTTTTTGCCTGCTCTGCGATTTCGGATAATTCCCTGTAGTTTTTATCATTGAACAGGGCAGAAGTATCAGGTGTGGAGAGGCCATGAAGGGTACGTTGAGCAATTGCCCACTGTGCTTCTCTCTCACCCTTTCCATAATCCTTCTTGGTAGTGAAAGCAGTCTAATTTTCGATGTTGCAGAGAAAATAAGAGAATATTAATGTTGGAGATGAAGAATATAACTTACTAAAAGTTTGGTAATTGGATATAATAATATTTTATTTTTGGAATGAACATATATACCTTGTTCTGAATCATGGTATCCCAAGCTTTGCCACTCAAAGTAAATCGAATGATGAACTTGAGAACGTCGAGTGGGAAGTAAGTGACAATGCTAAAGATCCAGATGGCTGCAGCCCATCCCCATCCAATGCCTTTAATTCTTGCAAATTCCCAATCTGCATATACAGCAATGACCGTAGCCACCTGAAGAATGCCAATAGCTTAGCATAGTTAGTTAAAGCTTCAAATAAGAACTTGATCAAGAAGTAAGATAATAACATAATTAACTCACCAATTGGGCTATTAAGAAAGCTCCCACGAGCAAGAGACCAGGGCGTTCCACAAATGACCAACTTCTTGACCTGGTCACGAAGATGAGTGCTTGACTGATAATACTCACTTGAAGGTAGAGGGCAGCAGTAAGCTCATTTGGACTATTCCTGATTGATCTCATTTTGAAGGTTTCCTATATAAGCAATTCATAATGAAATAATATATATTAGTGATCTGTTTTCCTTTAGATGATCATGAGAGTAAGATTAATTTGAGATTTGAGAATAAAATTAGTAAAACTCACAGAGAAGAAGTCAGTATCAGCTGCAAGGTAGAAGAAAATGACAGTCATAAGAGCCAAGTATGTTCCAAGGACAACCCCTGTGGCAAAGATTTCCTTGAGCTTCCACGAGTCTGGCACTGGAGATGGCTTCACCCTATCCTTAGAGATAGTCATAATGGTACCGTCATTGAGGATTGCAATGATTAAAACCATGAAAGGTGAGAAGTCAAACTTCCAGATGAGTGCAATGAGCATGAATCCCATCACAATACGAATTGTGATGGAAACAGCATAAATGGTGTAGTTCTTCATTCTCTGGAAGATGGCTCGGCTTGTGAGAACCGCACTCACAATGACACTTAGTCCTGGCTCAGTCAAAACAATATCGGATGCACTCCTGGCAGCATCAGTCGCATCTGCAACAGCAATTCCAATGTCTGCTTTTTTTAGTGCCGGTGCATCATTCACACCATCTCCAGTCATACCACAAATGTGCTTTCTCTCTTGCAGTATCTTCACAATCTCGTATTTATGCTCTGGGAAGACCCCAGCAAATCCATCAGCTTTCTCAATGAGTTCTTCTACAGGGATAGAAGCAAGGGACTCATCCTTGCTCTGGCCAAGAAGAGCCGAAGATGGATACATGTTAGTGCCCATCCCAAGCCTACGCCCAGTCTCTTTACCAATGGCTAGCTGATCACCAGTGATCATCTTTACATTGACACCAAGGTCAAGAGCTTTCTTAATAGTCTCTGCACTGTCATGCCTCGGAGGGTCAAACAAAGGCAACAAACCCACGAACTCCCAAGAGTCACCAGCACTCTCTTTGGTTTTCTCTGAGACAGTCTACAAGAGATATATATATATATATACACACCACATTATGTATATATGTAAATATATTCTACCATTTCATAAGTGATGATATATATGTATACTATTCATATATAGAATACTTAACTAACCTGTCTTGCAACACCAAGAGAACGAAGGCCGCGGTTTGCAAAGTTGTCAATAATCTGATGAGCCCTCTTCAGGGCATCCCCTTTTAGCCCACAGAGTTCAATAATCTGTCACATTAATCATGATAAGGTTAGCCAGTATATATTCAATAAATGAAGGCCGACATTTATATTTATGATTTGCAAGCCATTAGGATTAATGTGTTTACTTGCTCAGGAGCACCCTTGCTGCATCTGTGCCAGTTTCCATCAGTATCATAATAGGTGATTGCAGTGCGCTTATCCACTGGATTAAAGGGCAAGAAATGCACTTCTGTGATTCCTGCTCTTGCCTGAGATTAAACACTCACTATGATAAGAATAATGAAGAAAATAAACTCCACATATATTTTCAAAAATCAACATTTAAACATATCTCCACGTACCTCCTTTGGATCACTGAGCATGTTAACAATTGAACCATCAATTGCATCTTGGTTCTCAACTCTAGAAGCCCTAGCAGCAAGCAGCACAACAGTATCCTTATCCATGTTCTTCGGGAACACTTCAATCATATTCTTATCAACCGTGAGCTTATTGAGGGTAAGTGTTCCTGTCTTGTCACTACAAAGCACGTCCATGCCAGCCATTTCCTCAATGGCTGTCATTCTCTTGGTAATGGCACCTTGTTGGGATAGTCGGTGAGACCCGATAGCCATGGTGACAGACAACACCGTTGGCATGGCAATTGGAATACCTCCAATGAGCAACACCAGCAAATTGTCAATTCCCTCTCTGTATTTCCTATGTTGGATAGGGTACATTACAATAATTTCAATCAGCATTCCCACAGCAATGGAGCATATACAGAAGTTCCCAATTGCCGTCAACACCTAATCCATTAAAGGGAGTTGAATTTAGTATACATTGTCAAATTAGAACTTGACTATGATTCAAAGACTTGTTATATCATAAATATACCTTTTGGAAGTGTCCCACATTGTTGGTGCTATCAACAAGATGAGCAGCTTTGCCGAAGAAAGTGTGAACACCAGTGGCGATAACGACAGCCTCTATCTCACCTTGCTTGCAGGTAGAACCAGAGAAGACTTCGTCACCAGGGTTCTTGGTTACAGGAAGTGACTCTCCAGTGAGGGCTGACTGATCAATTTTGAGAGGATCACCTTCCAAAAGACGAGCATCAGCGGGGATAATATCTCCCAATTTTACACTGATCAAGTCTCCCGGAACAAGGATTGCCGCATCCTGCTCGGTCCACTTACCATCTCTCAAAACCTGTGTGTTTCGTAAAATTAGTAGCACGTACGATATATATAATTATATGGTGACACATGAATAATATATAAACCTTGGTTTTGGGAGCCAGGCCAGCCATAAGGGCTGCTGCGGCATTTCCAGCATTATTTTCTTCAATAAAACTGATGGTGGAGTTTATAATAAGCAACACAACAATACCCACAAAGTCTTGCCAGTCCGGAGGCTTGCCCTGTTTTGCATTCATTCAAAATCTTGAGATTCTCTATCATAATTTCATAGAAAGAGGTAATACAATATATAGAACAAAAGGATACAAAAAAATAAAACAAAATAAAAGTTTGGAGCCACGATTTTACCCCTCCATTGGCCAAAACAATGGCCATAATGGCAGCAGATTCCATGACCCATGATAGAGGATTCCACATAAATCCCAAGAACTTAAGAAATTTACTCTCCTTTTTCTCCTCAAGCTTGTTAGGCCCAAATATCTGGAGCCTTTTTTCTCCTTCTTCTGTTGTCAAACCCTGCCTTGAACATTTTAATTGTTTGAATACCTCCTCAATCGGTATGTTCTCCTGCATGCACAACAACAATTCCCATTAATCATCACTCTCTTCCATGCAACCATTCATATCATTAAATGCATGACAATGACTGCAAAATACTTACAAGGTCGACAGTTTCATTTTTGATCTCTTCTAGTGAAATATCCGAGGCCATGACGGTGTTGTTCCCTTTATTTTTATTTTTTTAATTATTCACAAGGAAAAGAGATGAGAGTGCATCTATCTATCTCTCTCTATCTCCTTTCCTACGGGTTATATGTCTTCTTACGGCTAATTAGTCCTCTCTTTTTCTTATTCACAATATTCCCAGGCAAATATGTGTTAAATTTTCCTCCCGTTATATATGAGCCAAGGCCAAGACTGGCGCCATTGGTATGTCGAAGGTGACGGGTTACCAAGCATCTTTCGCCTTCTTATTTCCATTTTTTTTGTTTTTTTTTGTCAGTGTTGAGTTTATTTCGGAAGTCTGAAAATATTTCTTGGCTATTAATGGATTCTTGAATTTTGACCTTAAAAATGTAATTTGTTATTCGTAGACTTGGTCAAGAATATTTTTTCTAATTAAAAGAAATTAGAGTTATTTAATATAGGCAAACCAATGAATTATATACGATATTGATAAAATAAATATTGAACAATTTAGCTCACATCTTTAACTATGAGAATGAATTAATATATAATAAGTTGTTCTCAATAGTAGACTTAAATATTTATTTTTTAGTTATTGTATTTTTTTTAGGAGATACAATTAATACATCAAATTCTTAACATTAATACATCAAATCAATAACATTCAAAATCAATAACTAAAACGTAAATATCTACTCAAACTATTATACAGTAAAAAATCTAAATAAGCTATTATCAGTAGAGTAAAATACTCCACACGCATTCGGGGATAATTAAACTCATGGCTTCATGGTCATGAGACCTCCTCCTAACCAACTAGGTTAGTACTCATCGGCAGTTATTGTATTTAATATATATTGATGTAGTGATTTAATGATATAATAAAGTTGTACTATTGATAATATAATGATGCTATCAATCATTATTTTCTTAAGGGAAAAAAAAAAGAAAAAATAACAAAGGTTGTTGGGTGAATTTAGGGCACAAGCAATTCAAGTCAGCACACAGTAGTGGTCATGACTCCCGTCAAGGAGCCCACTCGAATATGTCCAATCTTCTGTCAAGCAGTCTCATTTGGTCCACATCCGTATTTTCGGCCCACTTTTCCAATTACTTGGACTTAGTGAGATTAGGAAATAAAAGCCCAAATTAAAGCAATTAATTAATTAGTGAATTAGATGCGACCCTTAGATTAATTAGGGTATGGAAATTTAAATTCAAAGCCGATCTGACTTAGGATCTTTAATTATTTAAAATATTTAATGGATCTGACCTAGTTAAAAATTTTCGTTGGCTTATGTATGTGTGTGTATGTGTATATATATATATATTTCTTTGATAGTTATTTTATTGAATACTGATTTCCGAAGTAATTGATGATTAATGTAATGAAGTTGTTCTAATATAATAAACCGTCTCTCCAAAATAAGTGAATTAGATAGAAAATTAAGCAATTCAATTTGTTAAACATCTACTGTTCATAATTCAAAAAAATGTTAAATATTAGTATCTAAATTTTTGTAGTATTTATTAAAATACTTAATAATATGTTATATATAATTACAAAACATTTAAATAGAATATAATATATGTTTTTTGAAGTATTTGATTATAAGTTAGTATAATGTATATATTTTTAGTATAATTATTTTTTACTGTTATTTGTTCGAAGTTGGTAATAATTAATCCGCCTCGGATCTTAGATCAGACGTAAGTATGAACATAGACAATCATGTCAAGTATGTATATATATATATATATTTCTTCAATAGTTAATTTAATAAATACTAAATTGTGATGCAATTGATGATTAATGTAATGGAGTTGTTCTAATGTAATAAATCGTCTTTCTGAAATAAGAATTGGATATAAATTAAGCAATTCAATTTGTTAAACATCTAACATTCATTATTTTAAAAAAAAGTTAAATATTTGTATCTAAATTTTTTGTAGAATTTATTAAAATACTTAATAATATCTTAAATATAATTACAAAACAATTAAGTAGAATATAATATTTATATATATATTGAAGTATTTGATTATAAGTTATTATAATGTATATATTTCTAGTATAATTATTATTTATTGTTATTTGTCTCAAGTTGGTAACAGTTAATTCACCTCTTATCTGATCTCAGATCAGATTTAAGTATGAACATAGACAATCATGTTAAGTTCAAATTTAGATTATTTTAATTTGATCCAAATACGAGTTTGGACAATCCTAAGTTAGAACAATTATGAAAAATAGACCTTTAAATAGGGCTTTTTGAGAGAAAATAATGCCAATTAAGATAAAAAAAATATATATAAGGGCTTGATGATGGGCACAATCTCCACCAAAATTAGGAAAATCAAAATTCAGATACCACGTGGAGAAGAAATAAGGTAATGCAACAGCAAAGAATATACATTAGTTTAGGAGAGTATCATTGGTAGTCCGCCATTTTCGACGCACCAATGTCACCAGTCTTGAGTGAATATATAAGGGAGGAAAGAGTTCCAAATATTTGCATAGGATTGTGAATAAGAAAAGAGAGCACTAGTTAGCCGTAGCAACAAATAAAAATAGTAGGGAGGGAGATAGAGAGAGGGATAGATGCGCTCTCAATCTCTTTTCCTTGTGAATAACTAGAACCAGGAAAAAAAAGGGAACAACACCATCATGGCCTCCGATATTACACTAGAAGAGATAAAAAATGAAGCTGTCGACCTTGTAAGTACTATGTTTTTCATACATTATTTTTGCTTGTATTAATGGATGTGTGGAAAGAAGTGATGATATATTAATGGGAATGGTTGGTTATGTATGCAGGAGAGCATTCCCGTTGAGGAGGTATTCAAACAGTTAAAATGTTCAAGGCAGGGTTTGACAACAGAAGAAGGAGAAAGAAGGCTCCAAATATTTGGGCCCAATAAGCTTGAGGAGAAAAAGGAGAGCAAATTCCTTAAGTTCTTGGGATTTATGTGGAATCCCCTGTCATGGGTCATGGAGTCTGCTGCCATCATGGCCATTGTTTTGGCCAATGGAGGGGTATAATCATTTTTTTCTTTTTTGAGTTTTCTGTTTTGTTGTATCTTTGTTCTTTATATATTATATTATATCTTTTTAACAAAGAAAGATAATCAAGATTTTCAACAAATGCAGGGCCAGCCTCCGGATTGGTAAGACTTTGTGGGTATCATTGTGTTGCTTATTATCAACTCAACCATCAGTTTCATTGAAGAAAACAATGCTGGAAATGCTGCAGTGGCCCTTATGGCTGGCCTTGCTCCCAAAACCAAGGTTTATATATTGTTCATGTCTTTGTATAATCATATGTATTGCATGTGTTGCTAATTATACTAAACACACAGGTTTTGAGAGATGGTAAGTGGAGGGAGCAGGATGCGGCAATCCTTGTTCCAGGAGACTTGATTAGTGTGAAGTTAGGAGATATTATCCCCGCTGATGCTCGTCTCTTGGAGGGTGACCCTCTCAAAATTGATCAGTCAGCCCTCACTGGGGAGTCCCTTCCCGTAACCAAGAACCCTGGTGATGAAGTCTTCTCTGGTTCCACTTGTAAGCAAGGTGAGATTGAGGCTGTCGTCATTGCCACAGGTGTTCACACCTTCTTTGGTAAAGCTGCTCATCTTGTTGACAGCACCAACAATGTGGGACATTTCCAAAAGGTGCATTTATGATTTTACAAGTCTTTAAATCATCAAGTTCTAATTTGGCATTCGATTCTAATTCTTTAATCAATCAGGTGTTGACTGCCATTGGAAACTTCTGTATCTGCTCTATAGCTGTGGGAATGCTGATTGAAATTATTGTAATGTACCCCATCCAACATAGGAAGTACAGAGAGGGAATTGACAATCTACTAGTGTTACTTATTGGAGGCATTCCAATTGCCATGCCAACTGTCTTGTCTGTGACCATGGCTATCGGATCTCACCGGCTATCCCAACAAGGTGCCATCACCAAGAGAATGACAGCCATTGAGGAAATGGCTGGCATGGATGTGCTTTGCAGTGACAAGACAGGAACACTTACCCTCAATAAGCTCATTGTTGATAAGAATTTGATTGAAGTGTTCCCGAAGAACATGGATAAGGACACTGTTTTGCTGCTTGCTGCTAGGGCTTCTAGAGTTGAGAACCAAGATGCAATAGATGCTTCAATTGTTAACATGCTCAGTGATCCAAAGGAGGTATGTGGAGAATTGTTTAAATCTTGATCTTTGAAAACACGTGGAAATTATTTTTCTTCATTATTCTTATCATTGTGAGTGTTCTATTTCAGGCGAGAGCAGGAATCATAGAGGTGCATTTCTTGCCCTTCAATCCAGTGGACAAGCGCACTGCAATCACTTATTATGACACTGATGGAAACTGGCATAGATGCAGCAAGGGTGCTCCTGAGCAAGTAATCCTAAACATGTTTGAAAATCATATATACAAATGCAAATCTTCTTTTCTTAAATATACAACCTGTCCTTGATTAATTTGACTGATAATTGAACTTTGTGGGCTTAAAGGTGAAGCCCTAAAGAGGGCTCATCAGATCATTGACAACTTTGCAAATCGTGGTCTTCGTTCTCTTGGCGTTGCGAGACAGGTTAGTTGAATGTCTTATATCACCATTTGCACAACATTAGGAATATCTAATTTTTCTGGTACATACGCTGCCTGCAGACTGTCTCAGAGAAAACCAAAGAGAGCACTGGTGATCCCTGGGAGTTTGTGGGTTTGTTGCCTTTATTCGACCCTCCAAGGCATGACAGTGCAGAGACTATTAAGAAAGCTCTTGACCTTGGTGTCAATGTAAAGATGATCACTGGTGATCAGCTAGCCATTGGTAAAGAGACTGGGCGCAGGCTGGGGATGGGCACTAACATGTATCCATCTTCGGCTCTTCTTGGCCAGAGCAAGGATGAGTCCCTTGCTTCAATCCCTGTAGAAGAACTTGTTGAGAAGGCTGATGGATTTGCTGGGGTCTTCCCAGAGCATAAATATGAGATCGTGAAGATACTGCAAGAGAGAAAACACATTTGTGGTATGACTGGAGATGGTGTGAATGACGCACCTGCACTCAAGAAAGCAGACATTGGTATTGCTGTTGCTGATGCTACTGATGCTGCCAGGAGCGCATCCGACATTGTTTTGACTGAGCCAGGACTAAGTGTCATTGTGAGTGCAGTTCTGACAAGCCGAGCCATTTTCCAAAGGATGAAGAACTACACCATTTATGCTGTTTCCATCACAATCCGTATTGTGATGGGATTCATGCTCATTGCCCTTATCTGGAAGTTCGACTTCTCACCTTTCATGGTTTTAATCATTGCCATCTTGAATGACGGTACCATCATGACCATTTCTAAGGACAGGGTGAAGCCATCTCCAGTACCAGACTCATGGAAGCTAAAGGAAATCTTTGCCACAGGGATTGTCCTTGGAACATACTTTGCTCTCATGACTGTCATTTTCTTTTACCTTGCAGCTGATACTGACTTCTTCTCTGTGAGTTACTAATTTTGTCCTCATATTAATCTTCCTCTTATGATCATTTAAAAGAAACAAATCACTAAGATATATACATATTATTATTAATTGTTTATATAGGAGACCTTCAAGATGAGATCAATTAGGAACAGTCCTAATGAGCTTACTGCTGCCATCTACCTTCAAGTGAGCATTATCAGTCAAGCACTTATTTTCGTGACAAGGTCACGAAGTTGGTCATTTTTGGAACGCCCTGGTCTCTTGCTCGTGGGAGCTTTCTTAATAGCCCAATTGGTGAGTTAATTGTGTTATTAGCTTACTTTCTGATCAAGTTCTAAGTTGAAGCTTAAACTAACTATGCTGAGCTATTGCGTACTTCAGGTGGCCACGGTCATTGCTGTAGATGCAGATTGGGAATTTGCAAGAATTAAAGGCATTGGATGGGGATGGGCTGCAGCCATCTGGATCTTCAGCATTATCACTTACTTCCCACTTGACGTTCTCAAGTTCATCATTCGATTTACTTTGAGTGGCAAGGCTTGGGATACCATGATTCAGAACAAGGTATGTATATGTTCCTTCCAAAATAGAATAGTAGTACATCCCAATTACCAAAGCGTATGTGATTTTCTTTATCTCCAACATTAATAATTCTCTGCAACATAAAAAATTAGACTGCTTTCACTACCAAGAAGGATTACGGAAAGGGTGAGAGAGAAGCACAGTGGGCAGTAGCTCAACGTACCCTTCACGGCCTCTCCACACCTGATACTTCTGCCCTATTCAATGACAAAAACTACAGGGAGTTATCTGAAATCGCAGAACAAGCGAAAAGAAGAGCCGAAATTGCAAGGTATCTATCCATCCAAATGATTAAATACTCATCATAAATGATTGATGATCCTGAATTAATCATAATCAATGTATATTTTTATCCTAATAATTGTAACATACTTTATATTCATTCTTATAAGGAAATTTATGTTGCAGGCTTAGAGAGCTCCACACTCTCAAGGGTCACGTTGAATCTGTTGTCAAGCTAAAGGGATTGGACATTGATAGCATCCAGCAACACTACACCGTGTAACCAGAATACATACTGAATGTATATACATCAGGGGTGGGAGATCAATCAAGTTCGTTCAAGTACAATAGAGGAAACTAATCAAAGTTTTTCTCTATCCTTTTTGTTCATCATCGGCCGTGATGGAATGTTGAACCTAATATGAAATAAATAACATATTTGGGAGAAAGGACATATATATTACTTTTGGATGGAAGTCTGGTCTTTCTGCAAGCTACAGATTGTTCCATTATTATTTTTATTTTTAAAAAATAATTATATATATATATATATATTTTCTTCAGAATATATAAGTTTCTCCCAAGTGTTAGAAAATAGTTTCCTTTCCTAAGGAAATTTCTCTTTTTGGAATCTGACTATTAGTTTTTGAATTATGATGCTGATTGTTTGGCATTTCGAGGAAAGTAAGATTTTGTATATATAGTCAATTATTGTATTTAGGGTTAAGTTAGAATATTGTATGTCGACCAATCAGCAATAAATATTTTGAATTTTCTTTCTTCCGTTTTCCAATTAGGATTCTCTATTCCAAATTGATATTCCATCCTCACCATCAAATTGTGATCATGTCCCTACAAATTAAAATTCATCCTTAAATACATGTGACCAATTATTTCTTTCTTGTTTCGAATAAAATATGGAAAAATAAAAGAAAACTACCACAAAATACATAAAAACTAATTTTTTATGTAAAAAAGAAAAAAAATGCCTTATAAATATAATCTGACTAATTGATTGAAATGCAATTTAAATTTGCAAGTCATCAGATTTATTTGCAATATAAATTAGGATAAATTGCATTTTACCCCTTATGAAACACAAAATTGACAAAAAACTTCTATAAGAAAAAATAATAATAATAATAATAGGCACCATGCTTAACTTGTATATTAATGATGCATTTTAACTCCTCTCATGTGGAGGCAGTGAGCTCTTTTTACAAATACAAGGAAACTTGGTGTTGATTATTATTATTTTTTCCACGGGAGTTTTTCTGTCCATTTTATTATTCTTCACATGGTTAAAATACAAATTAACCATTAAAATTTTAATGGTTCGCTCGTATTTCACTCACATTGAGCGGCGGAGTGCTGTTCCTCCACCATATTAAATGAAACTTCCAACTACTAAGGCATTTTTTTTACTTAGAAAAAGGTAAAAAGTGGTGTTTGCTTGCCTGATTGTCAATTTTCCCCTTTCATAATTCTTTTATTTTAAAGAGACAGTTGATATATTCAATCCTTATATTAATATATCATATCAGTAATATTTGAATTAAATAACTAATTAACGAGAAAATATCTAACAAAGCTATTTTATAGTAAAATATTAAACAAGGTTATTATTCTATAGAATAAAGTCCTACACATGTTGAGTGAAAATCAAACTGATAATCTCATGATTATGAGACTTCCGCCTAATACATTAATAAAATAAGACTATTATTTAATAGAATAAAGTCCTACACACACTGAGTGGAAATCGAACTGATAGCATTTTAGAAACACTACTCTAGTATTGGTTCCCAAGTCACCTTGTCAAGCTCATTCAGGAACTTTTCGAGGACCAGAGATGGCAAACATATGGGCACAAGAACCCCATCTTCTCCTTTATCATTCTTTAAATTTGTGTAGAAACTAATAACTGAAGCAGCCCAAGGTATACCAGCATACAATGGTTTGCCCCATCCCAAGTCAAGCTTATCAAAGCCAAGTCTTGTTAAGTCCGAGACTATATAGTTCAAGTTTGTCGCATATTTAGGTCGTCCTTTAATCACCATCAAATCAGCAACTGATTTAACATATTCTTCACTCAATTTAGCTTTGGCCCCTTGAACCAAATTCACAGCATAAGCCAATGGGCTTTCACACAAAATTCTAGCCCTGGACACTGCTGCAGGATAAACAAATCCATTGCCATAGTATCCACTTGGTAAACCTATTTCTTTCCTTTGGCGTATATTCATGACAATGGAAACACGAGTGATATCTCTTGGATTTGGTTCGAGGGCAATGGTGCGACATTTCCATAGGCATGCAGTTATTAGTTCGAATCTCGTGGGTGAAGGAGTTTGATTTGTTGGCACTTGATTTCTAAGTGCTTGTATTTCTCTAGGACCGAAATAGACGGAAGCAAGAACCATATTATCTTCTTGGTTTTTGTTATTTGATGGAAGTTGTTTGAACTCATAATGAGTGCATGTGATTCTTGGAGGAAATCTTGCACTTAAAAGGTCCCTTTGCCACACGGGAGGAGTGGATGGTGTCGAGGCACCTTTGAGTAGCTCGCTGATGGTATTAAGGAATAGCATTATTCCAGAGCCATCTGCAATGGTGTGGTTCATCCAGATTCCCAACGAAAATCCTCCACATGTGAATCGTGTTACCTGTATTTTCATGATCAAGTTTTTTATGATTTAGTCCTTTTTTTTTTATTTATTTATAAACAGAGAAGAAAATATATACCTTCATATAATATAATGTAAAATTTTATTTTCTTTTATTTGTCCCTATTTTATTTGAATAAATACATTGAAAAATAAATAAAAGAAATAAAATTAATAAAATGGAAAAAAGATATATAAAACAACAAGAAGGGTTCATTTTTTATTTTTTATTTATTTATTTTGATTAAAGTAAAGAAAGCTAAATAAAATAATATATGAATTATTTATTCCCTCGTAAAGAAAATGAAAAATTATGGATCACCTAAGAAAAAACTTGATTGGGCCATCTTACCACTCATGTAATCAAAATTTACAGACACCTTCCACCACAAATTCATTTGGGTAGACTAACCTGAGAATGGATTATAGTTTTTGGAACTATATTCTTAATGTTCCCTTTGATGTACAAGAACACAACTCTTTATTAATGGAAAACTTGTGAAGGGTATAATTTCATCGTACATAAATAATATTTGGGGTAAATTTTTTACGAGTTATTATAATGGAATTAAAAAATGAATAAATTATGTATGGATAATGGCACTTTTGACGGATAAGAAGTTAACCTTTTACAATATTATTAGTTTGAGACGAAAAATTCATCATAAAAATTAGTTATTAAAATTAATTATGTAATAATTAGTTCCGTCGTAAAGTTAATTAGTGACAAGATATATATTGACAAATTTGTAAAGGGAACAAAGTCCATTACAAAACTATACTTGTGATGAAGTTTTTTGTTAGTGAAGGGAGCTCTAATTGAAGGAGGAAGAGGATGAGGATAAGAGTGCCAGACTACTATTTCCGAGCTAGACTACCACTTAACAGTAATTGAGGCTAGCAAAAACTTTTATTTATTTATTTTTTATTTTATTATTATTACCTTTTTTTTTTTGGTGGTTGTTATTTCTATTTTCATTTTTCCCAAAAAAAGAAAAAAAATGGTGAAAAGAAGAACAAACAAATTTGGGTTAATATCAAGACATGACTTGCCTGAAAAAATAAAATAGGGGAGCCAATGATTCCCCCGGAATCAGGCACTTTGCACATGAGCTTGTCCATATATGGGCACGGCGGTAAAAGCTGCTCAAGCTTAACATTTGCATCAGCTTCAACAAACTGGACCCCTTTATTATTACAGTCAACCATAAGTTTTTTGTTAGGCCCTTCAAGAATTCTCCCAGCTAGAGGATAATAAACCACGAGCGCTTTAGCTAAACCATCTCTAATGGTTTTAACAGGGTCCTTTAATATTTTCCCTTTCTCTGAAGAAGGATAGAAGAAGAGGAAGGGAACTAAAAATCGAAGACCCTCTTGATCATCTATATCGGAGAGTGGTTTTATTTCGTGGGGTGTGGGTCTTTCAGGCAAGACCAGTTCCGGCTCCTTGCATTTCACGTTGAAGGACAAAGTTTTTGACAATGCCATGGATATGAGAGAGGGGTTTTTTTTGAGCAAGCAATGGTAGTGAGTTTCACAATTGAAGATTAAGGGGTTGTCTGCGAACTTGAGAAACCTTTCTTTGTCTATATATATAAATTGTGCTTCT
>JACFYI010001012.1:2217933-2233657 GCA_014898755.1 Handroanthus guayacan
TTGCATTTGTTGGTCTTACTTTGATTAAACCAATCGGATATATATAGATATAGATATTGATATTCAAAAAAATATATATTTAAATAATGGGCATAAAAAATAATATTTAGATACGAATATAGACACGACTCGAATAATTACAATCGAGTACAAATATTCAAAAAAGCATATAACCATAAACGGATACGAATATATCTGAATTCGTTTAATATCCGCTGGATACGAACACGAATGTTATTTTCAATATCCGCTAGAAAACGAATACGGATATCCGTATCCGATAAGTTAATCGGATACGAATATGAAAATAGTGTATCCGATCCGTTTAATATCCGTTTACACCGTAGCTGCTACTACTGATAACCCCTACTTTTACCATCAAGCTGTCTCACATGAACATTGTCGTAAGGCTATGCCAGAAGAAATTGCAGCTCTTGAG
The DNA here is from genome assembly GCA_014898755.1 of Handroanthus guayacan. Lineage (NCBI taxonomy): Eukaryota > Viridiplantae > Streptophyta > Magnoliopsida > Lamiales > Bignoniaceae > Handroanthus > Handroanthus guayacan. The sequence goes on from JACFYI010001012.1 coordinate 2,218,373, forward strand.
GACAACAAGACTTGGAGTATTGTGCCTTTTCCATCCGGCAAGAGTGCGATTGGATTTAGGTGGCTCTTTAAGACCAAACTTAATGCTGATGGGTCCGTTGCATGCTATAAAACGCATCTCGTTGCCAAAGGATACAATCAAAGAGAGGGTGTGGATTACTTGGAGACTTTCGTCCCTGTGGCAAAAATGGTGACTGTGAAATTGGTCATCGCTCTTGCTGCAAGCCATCAATGGACTCTCACACAATTGGACATCAATAACGCATTCTTGAATGGTGACTTACAAGAGGAAGCCTACATGGACCTCCCCTTGGCGTATGCTGGCCCAGGGGCGCGTGCTTGTCGCCCTAAGATGGTCTGCAAGCTTCACAAATCATTGTATGGCCTCAAGCAAGCCCCGCGGCAATGGTTTGCCAAATTCTCTCAGTCCTTACTTGACTTTGGCTTCTGTCAATCTAATAGTGATTATTCCCTTTTCACCGTTGGCACTGGAAATTAGTTTGTTGCTCTCTTAGTGTACGTGGATGATATTATCCTTGCTGGCCCTTCACCCACTGCCATTCAACATATGAAGCAATTTTTGGAATCCACACTCAAACTTAAGGATTTGGGGGACCTTAAGTTCTTTCTGGGTCTAGAGATCTCTCACTCCCGTCATGGCATCATTCTCTCTCAACGTCAGTACACCCTCCAACTTCTTGAAGACTGCGATTTTCTCAGCTGTAAACCTGTTGCAACCCCAATGGATCCCAATCTTCGCCTCTCCAGCAGTGATGGCGATGCCTTACCGGATGCTACCTTTTATCGCCGTATATTTGGAAAGCTACTATATCTCACTATTACGAGACCAGACATCTCATTTGTCACGCACCAGTTGAGCCAGTTTTTATCCTCTCCCACGATGCCTCACTTGCTTGCTGCTCAGCATCTCCTTCGGTACTTAAAAGGTACTGCTCGTCAAGGTCTTCTTTTTTCTGCTGCCTCCAAGCCCCAGTTACGTGCCTTCTCGGATGCTGATTGGGGGACTTGTGTGGACTCTCAATGATCTGTCTCTGATTTTTGTGTATTTTTTGGAGATTCTCTTATCTACTGGAAGGCCAAGAAACAGCAAACCATGGCTTGCTCCTCCGCTGAGGCGGAATGTTGTGCCCTTGCTCTCACCGCAAGTGAATTGAAGTGGATCTCTTAGTTACTTGTTGATCTACAGGCTGTGCCCACATCTCCGCCTACCATTTACTGTGATAATGCTACTGCCCTATATATTGCTTTGAACACTACGTTTCACGAATGGACGAAGCATATCGAAATCGACTTACACTTTGTGTGGGATGAAGTCACGGCTGGCACCCTTAAGTTTTTACCTGTTCGTTCAGAGATGCAGTTGGCGGATATCTTCACAAAAGCCCTGCCCTCTCCTTGTCTCCGCTTCCTTCTTGCCAAGCTTGCCATACGAAACGTCTATCGGCCAGCTTGAGGGGGCGTGTTACTCATGCATGCAAGCCATGCAGCATTCCGTCACTTGCAAACCGTTTCTGTGACATTGCCGTTAATCGTCTCAAGTTTGTTAGAGTTAGTTACTTGAGTTTGTTATGAACTGTTACTGATTCCCTCGTCCCTAACTCTCTCCCATGTGTATATATATATATCCATATAAATTATGATGAATAATATATCTTGAAAATCACTTTATTTACATCAAAGTCTTCAATATTAATATATCCCATGCCTATTTCAGTGGAATCAATAAATATCCTATTAAATGATTACTTCAATATTATCTCATACTGAGGTGGTATCATAAATTTTGTATGGTAGAAGATAATAACGGTAAAATTCAGAAAGTGTTTATAAGAGAATCATGAAGTGGCTTCCATAAGCAGAGGTTTTTGCCTCACTCAGCTCTTATTTTATATTTGAATCAAAGAAGTTAGAGAGAAAATGAGAAGGAAAAGTTGAAAATGCAAACATTAAAACATAATGTTATTTCTTTTAAAGCATATTAGAAAATTTCATTTGCATCTTTTTACTAAAATCAAGATCCAAATATGGGTTAGCATTGACCACCGACATAAACAAATTTCACCAGACGGGGACTCACCAGGTTTATGATTTTCAATTAGAAACGCAAACTTGGAATTTCATTTACATATTTGTTTATTTCATTATAATTTGTCCTATTAAGTTGTATGGTTGGCTCACAGATATTAATTATATTGAAATGATTACAATGTTTTAATGCATAATGACACAATTGATTGCCACCGCCCTCTGGATGAAGTGGCACGGCCTCCTCCTTTTCATAGGAGAGATGCAAGTTCGAATCCCACCGGTAGCGTGTGGGTCTTTATCTACTGTATAGTAGTATTTATCTACCGCATGGTAGTTTATAGAATTTATCTTGTGTTTAGTTCTTGTAATTGATCTTTGAAATATATTCATGTAATGATATTGATGTAATGATTTGTTGGTAGTTTTGATGATGACATTTCTCAAATCAATTAAATCCTACACTCCGGATAAATCCCTACTTTGCGGATTGATGAGTTGGCATAAATTGCTGAACAAACTTTGAAAAGCTCCGGTCAAAGATATAGTTTGTTAAAGATTCTCTCTTGTTAAGATATGATTTGAATATATCCTATGTGAACAAGTATTCTGAAGTATTTTAATCCGTGAGGAAAGTTTCTTAATTGGAGTCGTTTCAATCAAACCTAACCTAGTCAAACTCTATCTAAACCAACCCACTGCTTTTTCGGCCAAGCTGATATATCTCCAGCGTTCAAATAAAACTCAAACCTAGATAGGAAAAGCAGCCGCCAACTCCTCTTCTATAAATAGGAAACTTATGCAAAGCACAAAAATATCGAAAAACGGAGAGCCTTCTAAGAGTGTGAAATAATTCACGACATAAAAGTCCTAACCTACTTTTTGTTATCTTAATCTCTCTGTTTTATTGTTTGTGTTTGTGGTTCTTGAGGGACCTGGTGAGGAGAAAAGAAAGCAAGCACGAGCAACTGCTGGAACAACTTTCGTGATTTGAAGTACCAGCCTGGAAGGAGAGTCCAGAACGTGTTAGACAAGGCGGCAGCTGTGAAGCATCAGTCCAGTATAGTCTTATACGGTTAGCCGGCAGAAGTTCCCCTGGTACCAACTCATACCGGAGATCGTTCCAGTCCTGGTCTCAACAGTTCGAGACACAAAACTGTGTCCACGCTACTATTCTGTCTCTCAGAGATATAGAATTGGTTGTACTCCTTTAATCGGGAGATTTCTAAACCCTCTCTGTTGAATTATTTGAATATTCCTTTTGTACGAACCCTTTTTAATTAGTAAATAATTTAACAGGTTCAAAATCCTAAGTGACAAGCTTAGGTAGTGGAGTAGGGAAACCGAACCACTATAAATTGATTGTGTTCTTTTAATTTACGTCTTTAGCATTATTCAACTTATATCTTGCTGAAATATTAATTGAGTTACATTGGTACTTTTGACTGGAATTAACCTAAAACTACTGGAAGTTTTCAAAAATTAAATTTCCGCTGCACTAACTATTCTGCCCAATTACCCCCCTCTTGGGCTCCAAAACGCTAACATGATTAAATGTAATCACTTCTCTCAAAAAAAAAAAATAATGACGCAATTGATTGGTTTAAAAAATCATAACAGCCTCGGCTCCAAGGAAAAATAAAAAAAAAAAAAAAAAGAAGAAAGAAAGAAAGAAAGAAAGGAAAAAGGTACCCATCTTGCGCATTATTTTAACATTTCTACGAAATTGTAGACTTGACCTTTGCAACGCCAACTCCTCTGCATAAGGTCACCGTCAATGGTAATCCCCGGAAGATCCCACAAAACGCCAGTCTCGATCATCGTCGACCATCTTCAAATCCCTTTCCCACATCCCACTTCATTTCTTTTCATATCCTTTACTCCAACTTCCCTCCTGAACTTATCAGCATTCTCAGAAAATGTGGGACATTCCCTCGGAAGTGCTTCGCGAAATACTGTCTCGACTGCCTGCCGAGCTTCTCCTTAGATTCAGGTGTGTATGTAAGGCGTGGCGAGATACAATCGATGATCCGATTTTCATCAGGTTGCATCTCGATCATCAGCTCCTCAAGATCCAAGACTCGTCCAGCGGCGTCGGCCAGGTCATTCTTAGAGGTGACCTCGATACTTCGCTTTATTCTTTGTCTTTGAACTCCCTTAACTCCAGTGGCGGCAAAACTGTTAAAGCAACGCGTCTTAACCACAGCCCAGGTTATGGAGATATTAGGTCACCCGTGGGCTCGTGTAATGGTGTTATGCTGATTTCTCAGTCAAATGGGACCAATTTCTTGTGGAACCCATTAACCAGGGAGTTCCACAGCTTGCCACCACTCAAGGTGATAATGAGTAAGAAATTGAGAGGTTTATACCATTCGGTTATTGGGCTTGGGTATGATTTTGCTGCTGATGACTATAAGGTTGTGAAAATTGCACAAGTTTTCGATCCCAGAGACAGAAATCTTAAGTCAGAGACATTTGTATACAGTCTGAAGTTGGATTCTTGGAGGAGGATTAAGGACTTTCCATATAGGATTTCACGGTCGAGTGGAGGAATATTTTTGGAAGGCACATTGCATTGGATTTCCAGTACAATGCCACTCAAATCCATGGATGATTTGATTGTTGGGCTTGATCTTGGGGCCGAAGATTATTGCCTGCTGCCCCTCCCTTCTGAACTCTCTGGACAGAAGAAGCCTTGTGCAAAGCATTTGGGTGTTTTGGGTGGATGCTTGATCCTAAGTTGCTACTATCAGATAGAACATTTGGACGTATGGTTGATGAAAGAATATGGAGTTAAGGACTCATGGGTCAAGCTGTTTTCAGTTGCGGCTACAGATAATATTGGTGCAGTGGAGACTCTAAGGCCTATTGCTTATTTAAAGTGTAAAGGAGAGGTTCTTCTCCAGCATGATAGACAGGAGTTTCTGTGGTATGATCTTAAGACAAACTTGGGGAAGAAGGTTAGGATCCATGGTCGGCCTGCAACCTTTTCATCTCAGTTATGTCTGGCGAGCCTTGTTCGACTAAATGTGAGTGTTGGTGACAAAAGTACCAATGCTAATTAAAGGTAAAATTACTCCTGGCTTATTTATTTTTGCTAATTAAAGGTAAAATTACTCCCGGTTTACTTATTTTTGTTAGATTTGAAAGCGAATTGACTTGTTCTTTGGCTGAGTTTAAGAATGTGATGTTGCAAGAATGGGAGAACGTATGTGTTCTTTGAAACCAAGAAAAGGAAAAATATAAGTAACCAAAACTCAAATCTTTTGTTCAAGGTAAAATTCTTCCCTCGTGGAAGCAGAGGAAACGTATTGTAGAATTCTTGTGCTCTTTGTATTTCCCTTGAAATGTTTAAACCTGATTGACTATGCTGCTGTAGCTAGTTAGCAGCTGTCTTATGAATCTAATTATCATTTAGCGTCTAAGCGTGCATAGGTTTCTAACCAATTTCTACTGTGTTTTTCTCAGGAATAGTTGTGCATTTATGTCTCGCAGGCTTTCTGTTGCTTTGGAAGCTTTGTGGTATTCTCCCGCAAAATTGTGAGCAACACCTATCACAAAGAGCAATTAAAAATGGGATTCGATTATGTAATTTTGTTGAGTTTATTTGATTACCCAAATACAACTGTCTTTATTTTGCATCCATTTCTATTGCTTAGCTGTATTCTTACATTTTGTAATTTTAATTTTCTTCAAAAGTGGTAATAAAGTTTATAATATGCGGCAAGATTTGCCACCTGCCTTAAATTAGCAACCTTCCGGTACGTGGCGTGCAATATTACAAAATTTAATGTTTTATGAGCTGGTTGAAGACATTTGCTGCGGTACAATAGCAGTTGCTATAGTCATTTAGAGTTTGCCCTTAGGAATTTTTATTGCATGGCTTGTCTGAAATTGTAGTGGTCCATATCCGCATCTAATGCAGACTCCAAATGCGGATAGCTTGTAACAGATCTAATACTTTCTACCATGTAAATTTTCAAGGATAATATGAATATTCAATTTAATTCCTCACATTTTCTTGCCTAAACCCCTTGCACCAAAATTAGTTTCATGTTCAGCTTAATACCAAAATTCCAGTGTTGGATATCATATCTAATGCAAGATTGACAGATTATATTTACCCAATTTCCACAGTTCAGATATCAATACAAATTTTACAGCAAATCTAAATTGCCAAACAAATCACCCACTATATATATATATATATTTATATATATCACAACCCGTATAGATGCACTTGAGCAATAAACTGCACGAGGAAGCTCCCAATAGAGACTCCACACGCTCAATTCTAGTACTTATTGCACTTTTAACAATCATTTAAGTTATCATGGTTACACGAGTTGGCAGAAACCAACATTGACCAGAAGCCAAGCAAAGTCGTGGTACCAATTCTAATCACTCTTTGTATGTCTCCATGAGCTCAAACTTTACTTTCCCTAATGCTTCTACACAGGCACAAATTTAACACAGGAACATGCACTTGTCTAGGAAAGAGCACATGCATTGCTGAATAAGTATCAATATGCAGTAAGCTCCTCCCTCTGTGCCACAGCCTACCCAGTTGGATTCCGATAAATCACTTCAGCTTGCTCTCAAACAATTTCCTAACTCTCAGATACCATCGGTTCACATCAGGAAAAAATTGCTTAAAAAGACCAACGCATTTAGGCTTTAGCCAACTTCTCTGCATTAGCAGTACTTGTATAATCATGCAACTCCACTCTGATACTCCAGCCCTCCAGGAAACCACAAACATTTAAACAACTTCATAAACTTTTCAAAGTTTAAGCTGAAGCAAAGCTATGCTTAAGACATCAATGCATTCACCGAGTTAACGAGCAAGCACGATGAGGTCATTCAAGGAACGAGATACACTTAGGTTCATTTTGCTAAAGTGAGCTTTGATGCATGTATTCATAATGAATCTATTGAAGAGTCATAAATTCCCAATAGAATTAGCATCATCCCTTGTGGAACCTAATTAAAACATATGATTAATTTGGAATACTTGGCATTCCACTTAACTATCTACAAAATAAATATCATATAAAAGAAAGAAAAAAAGAAATTCATGGGTAAAAACAAATAACACCACGTAATCCTTTCAAAGTTTCAATTACATTCATAAAATTCTCAAAGAAGCATAACCAAAACTTAAATTCATCTGGAGTTTACGATACAATTGGAAATAAAGCAACAAAACAACAAATATTGCAACTCCATATCTGTTCTTTTTCCAAGCATCAATAAGTTGAAACCAAGGCCGAGCTTAAAATCCTAACTTAGTGCGGCGCCAGTGCCTGCGCTTCGCATTGTACCTGCCAGCAGAACGCCGCCATTGAATCAACCGACCATGATAACCAGAACGAATTTCAAAAAACAATTAATAAAAATACCTGATAGTGTTATCAGTTCGCATCCGGATCCAGTAAGGAATCGGTCGGTTCTGCCTCTGTTTCTTCGCCAGTTTCTTCTTTATCCTCAACGTTTTGTGCGACGGCTGCCGAAAATTAATTGAGTTTTTTCAGAAACAAATAAAACACAGACAAAAATTCATTCATTTACTCACACCAACAGCTATACACCATAGCAAAATAAAGAGTTCTTACCATTTTGGCGGAGGATATGTTCAGAGAAGAAGAATTGCAAGACTTCAGTGGGAAGCTGAATAAACCCTAGATGATTATGAAGATGGATTCTCTTTTAATGTTTGGGCTAATTAAGGGAAATGGGCTAATTTGTTACTGACCCATTTTTCTCTGTGTTCTGGCCCAAATTTATAAATATACTTAATACGCCCCATCCTTGAATCTTGGCCCAAATTCTATCTCTCAAATAAGCAAAAACTTCCTCTTTCGACCTGCCCCACAATTGATGGCATTCCCAGCTAAGTGTCATGTTTCTGAACTTCCTTGAAACCCAAAAAGCAGGGTGGTCTGGGGTTAAGGGATTTACATAGTTTTAACCTTGCTCTTTTGGCGAAGCAGGGATGGAGGATATTGACGAATCCTGATTCTTTATTAGCAAAAATTTATAAAGCTCGTTCCTTTCCTTCATCAGATTTTACTCAAGCTACTATTGGTAGAAGGTTGTCTAGCACCTGGAGGAGTATTGTTACGGCTAGACAATATTTATTGGCAGGTGTTCATACCCGAATTGGGAATAGGAAGACCACGTACATCCGGGCTGATTCTTGGATCCCGAAGGATGGTTTGTTTAAAGTACTTGTGCATAGGCCGATTCGTATTGCACATCCTGATACAATGGACCATCTTATTGATTCTTCTAGGTGCTGTTGGAATAAAACGTGGATTCGAGCTACCTTTTGGCCAGTTGATATGGCTCGAATTTTACGAATCCCACTAGGTTGTTTTGTGTTCGGATGACAGAAAGGCATGGCACTACACTAATAATGGTCAATTTACTGTTCGTAGTTGTTATCATTTAATTCGAAGTGTATGGGCTGGGGAACGCACGGATGGAATTGCTACTTCGAGTGGAGTTTCTAATTGGCGATGGGACTGGATTTGGAATTTGGATATTCCTCCGAAAATTCGAATGTTTTGCTGGAGGGCGTGTTGGGATATCTTACCATCTAAGTTTAATCTTTTTCGAAGGCGGATTTGTGGTACTCCATTTTGTCCTATCTCTGATGATGAAGAACCTGAATCCACAGTGCATGCTCTTCGTGACTGTCCTCATAGTCAAGCTGCATGGAAGAAAACAGAGTTTGCTGTTTATGATGTGTCTGATTCTTTTCCTAGCTTTAAACATTGGCTCCAACACATGTCACAGAAACTTGATGTGGTTGATTCGGAGATTGTTGTTACTATTTGTTGGGCAATTTGGAATTACAAAAATAAGTTATTATGGGGTGAGGATAATCTCTTGACAATGGATCCAGCAACATGGGCAAGAGCATATCTTGAGGAGTTTAAGCTACATCAATGGAGATCTCTCTTGACCAATGCCTCTTCTCCTGTTGGTGGTTGGCAACCACGGAGTCCTGGCATTATCAAAATCAATTTTGATGCGGGTTCAGTGAAGCAGGGTTACATTTCTAGGGTGGCGATTGTGGCAAGGGACTCGAATGGTGGATGTGATTCATGGGAGTCACATTCTTGAGGAAGTTTCTTTTCACCGGCTATTTCGGAGGCCAAGGCGGCTCTTCTTGTCATCACTGTTGCTGCTCAAAAGGGATGGAATTCGATCATTATTGAAGCGGACTCGCTTGAAGTTATTCGAGCTTTATAGAGTGAAGATTGCAATCTATCAGCTTTTGATGGAATTGTTGAAGAATGTCAATCTTTTCTCCCTTTGTTTGAGAGTGTCCAGTTTAGTTTTGCTGGAAGAAGTTGTAATTTTTGAGCTCATTCTCTTGTTAAGGTCTGTCACTTGGAAGCTATGGCCTTTGCCTTCCTTCCTTTGAATGTTTCTGGAATTATTTGATGCTAATATATTGGCCATTTCTTTCCAATAATAATAATAATAATAATAATAATAATAATAATAATAATAATAAAACCAAAAAATTGCAGTACTTGTTTGGCACTCTTGCAAAGTTTATAACCTATCTAGAATACTTTATAAGAAGAATTAAGAGATTTTTATAACAATAATAGCAATTATGCATGCAATGTTTGCATATATTAAATAATTTTGGAACTATATTATTCAAATATATTTTGTTTCTTTCGAATAAATAAGATATGAAAATTCAAAAATTAAAGAAAATAATTATTCAATAATATTTAAGAAGAAAAGATAGTTTGGGAGTAGTTTTAGTCAAAAATTGTGGAGCAATGGTTTTATGTGAATAGCGTAGTGGTTAAAGTTATGAAGGGTCAAATTGAAAAATCGAAATTGGTATTTAAACTATCATAAAAGAGTTCTTTTTATAATAATATAGATGTTTTAATCAGCAAATAGAACTTTTAGGCAAGAGCTTATAACCTTTAAAATAAATATGAGGATCACAATCTCTTTCAATAAATAAAGAAGGCCTTTTTACTTGTTTGTTACTTTGATCAAATTGATTCTCTTAATTCAAGTATGTAAACTACATAACTGTCGTCGAACTTACTATTAAAACATCTTATAACCTCTTAAATTTAGTTTCATGACCTATGGGTGAGTGGCATTACCATAACCCATAAGCAACTATCTCTTGTCCCTAATCTCAACTAGATCCCTACAATTCTTGATATTATTTTTGTTCTTCTATTGATAGACACATGTACCTACTTTTAACCTTACACCCTTAATAGTTCAAAAGACTCATGCATTTAGTCATAATCTTGTCAAATTACATATACCAATACATGCATTTTTTAGTGATAAAAATATGTATACTACTTAGTAAATCAATTATGAATGTAGATAAATTGAAGTTTCATCAAAGTAAGTTAGATGGCCATGTTCTCGGGGAACATTTTGTAGTAATTAGTTAATTAGAATTTCAACTTAGGTTTAATGGCAAGGATGACGGAGAGACTCTACAAGGAGACGTTTTTTAAAGTCATTTCTCAACAACAATGGTAATGACTCATGTGTTTATTCTCTTCCTCTCGGATAGAGAACCCAAGGAAGACCTGCAATCCCTTATGCCGGCGATCAAGGTAGTGTCAACTTCCCCTGTTCTTCCAACTTTAGCTCCAGTTTATTTTGGGTCCCTTGATTTGAGTTTCAATTTTATAAGCCACCGAGCTAGTTGTTTTGTATTTTGCATTGTTCTCTTATCTTTGTTGTTGTTGTTTAGTTTTTAATGGAATTATCTTATGAAAAAAAATTTGGAGGTGAATAGCTGTTGATACAAACAATATTATTACGCATCTACCATACTGAAGTGACCCATGCACTTGCTGTAAAACAACTATTATTTGTACGCGATTGCCAAAATTATTGAGGATACTAATTTGTTTCTAGGTACTAAATCAAGTGTCATGGGGGTCATCTGTTGGGCCAAATTTTCTCAAAGTTGTCTTCCCCATGTGCGGCGTGGCTCCCCCACCAAGTCCAAAGTCAGTCAGCCTATCCAACTAAATGCACACATCTGATGTTTTAGAGACTACAACTTTAAGCACATATGTACGTTATTCAAACACACATGTAGTAGAATAATTTTTGTCTAAGATCAACCAAGATAAGTTTCGAACATCTATGCATTGAGTACCTAGTACCAATAATATCATCATTATTCATATTCATGTACATTTAGAAGATGAGGAGTAAGGCTTCACATTTGATTAATTGAGAATTATTTCAATCCATTTTCTTGAAATATAAAGGTAGTGCCTCATTAAATTTGTACTTGTAAATTGATATCATATATAGCCTGGACACAAAAAAGAAAATGTCTCAATCTTACATCTAGGATGAGCGTTAGATTAGGTAATAGGAGTTAGGGTGCTTCGAGTCGGGTGGCTTTTATTGCTTTAAATATATCAGGTATCTAGCATGTTGAATATCCATTCTTTTCGGTTACCTGAAAACCATTTTTGTTTATTGTTGTTAAAGAAAGAAAAAGGAAACTAAACAAATTTTAGAACTGGATACAGAATATTTTGCCTATAACCAACAGCCTCCGTGTGGTTATTCAATGTGAGACTATCTAGATTTTTTTCAGTTAGTCATATAAAAAAACTATTAACAAATAGCAACTAACAAAATAATTATTTTAGTGGTGGGTGGTGTTTTGGTTTTCTAGTTGTACAAATGAAAAGGAAAGAAACTAAGAAAGCTCAAAGCCCTGCCCTAGTGTATTGTCTCTCGTCCAAGACTAAGTAATTTTTCTCTATAGCAGGAACAATGTGTCCTACCTGTCTTGAGCTAAACTTTTGCAAATGACGGGTAATCGACCCGAATTAAAAAGTTCATATCATTTTCCCATTGATCAGGCTGGCTCGGGACCCGAACTACCAACCCGAATTCCCACCCCCACTCGCACCCCTGCTGACTGTGGGTACCTAAGGGCTACACTGAGTATAAAAGAAGTACAACATGATAGTAGAGGTGGTGAAATACTTTTTCATAATAGCGATGGTGGTGTACGAAGGAAATTGTGCCAATGAAAATGACATAATCAAGTACAATGAGGGGAGTGTTAATGGTAGCGGCTATGGCGGATTAGCACAATATAGTCAATAGGGGCTGCAATATCGATTGTATTGAAAGGTAATCAGAATTGAATCAGAAAAATATTGGGTAGGAGATTATTTTAGTATGTGAAAAATTGATTAAAAATATAATTTAAATTGAGATTGGAAAAAACAACAATGATGAGTGGGGATTCAATTTCAAGAAAATAATAATAGAATTATAATAAATTTATAATTAACCCATAAGTGAAAAAAATGTCAAAAATATGATGCAAGAAACTGCCTTGGTTTTAACCCAAAAATTATTAAATTGAATAAGCAAAAGGTCTTTTCTTTTGGTTATAATTGTGTCTAATTGTGGTGAAAATTTTTGGCATTACTAAAGGCTTCATCTTCGTCATGAATGTAACATTGTTTTCCTCCAACCCCTCCAAAACCCGCGCCTTCTACATTTCCTCCCCATTTCACTTGGAAAAAGTATAAAATTCCCATGTACACCTAAAAAACCTCCCCAAAAACCAAGCCCATTTTCCTTTAGTTCGAAAAAAATCAAGAAGCTTTGAACAAGAAAAGGGAAAATGACTCGGGCATCCAAGAGAAAATCTGATAATCAAAGCTCTGCATCTGTCAAAAGCGCTCGCGTGGATTCTGTTCGTTCTGGTACGTTATGAGCTTCTCAGTTTTTTCTTTTCTTCTTCTTTTTTATTTATTACGTTTTTTTACCCCAGTATTATTGCATTCTTGCATATCTTTGTTGGCATTGAATACAAACTCTTGTTTTTGGGTTTTACTTTTGCGGTGCCCTGGGATTCTTGACTGGGGCAATTGCTGTGTTTCTTGATGAAGGAAAAATTAGAGAACTCTGAGTTGATCTCGAATTTTAAATTAGACAACAAATTCAATCAGAAATCATATTTTTAGCTTGTTTTTTAAGTAGGTGAGTATAAATTCCCTCGGTATCGAAGTTTCATGATCTAAAATTTTGAGTCGGTTGTGTAGGCGGGCTGTATTGATGGGTTGGTTGCTCATCTTTCAGTTCGTTTGGGTACTTTTAATAGAGCCGAATTTGTCTCTTTTTTTGTGTGATACATGCATGACATATTACAGTGTACAACTTGTCATATAATGACCAGATTAATGAGCTCTATGTCTTTGTGTCTTAACATATTTGAATTAGCGAGTTGGACCAATGTGAGTTTATAGCTGGTGCATTAGGCCTTACCGATGGTTTTGCTTCAGGAAACCATCTTTTCTGATGGAATAATTACCAAAATACCCCTGAGGTGTGGGCATAATTATCAAAACACCCCTTGAGGTTTGGATAATTACCCTTGCACCTCCTATGATAGTTCAATTGGCGGATAATTACCATTATGCCCCCATAAAAATCTTGAAACATTACAAGTAGACTATCTGGATAAGGGGGTATAATTGTAATTATGCATGGCCTGAATCAATGGCAGGGGGTGTAGTGGTAGTTATCCAAACCTCAGAGGGTGTTTTCATAATTATGCCGCACCTCAGGGCGTGTTAAGGTAATTATCATTATAATTTGATAGTAGAATATCATATATCTATATGAATATATTTACTAGTTTTCTATAGAGAGGGATCATGCTTATCTTTTAGGTTGGGGCACACTCATCCTGAAATGCAAACTTCATCTACCATTCATTATTAGTTTGCTGACTTCACATTTTTTTCAGCATCGAGTAGAGGCACTACAAAGATGCAGGAACGTATTGATGAACTTTACACCAAATATGCTAATGAATCATCAGGCTTGATTGAGTGAGTGTTTATTGTTCACTTTATTATCCTTTCCACTTTCTACATGTTTAGTTGGTTTATTTTTGAGGATGTATATCTTTTATTTTATGCATTTATCATCCCATAGACCCCCTCGTAGGGCTGCTCTCTATTTATTTAGGTATTCCTGTCCTTACAGGCACTATTCCTCAACAAAACTGTGCCTTACAAGGTGCTCAAATCTGTTGGAGGGTAAATCCTTTTGTGCTATATGGAATTAGCTTCTAATATAAATGACTCTTAGCATCCAATTGTATGAGATCTGAATATTATATCTCCATGTTTATCAACTACGTTCTGCACCAGTTCATATATGCTAATGTAAGACATCTCTGTAGAGCTGCTAAGGGCCTGTTTCCAACTAATTCTGAGAAACCTTTTAGCTATAATCAAGTTGTTCTGTAGTATTTGCCAATGTTGCTTTTTCTTATGATTCTCTGAAAATAAGTAGAAATAAGCTAAAAGTTAAAAGCAACCCTTGCCTAACTTTTGTAGCTTCTTGGTGCTTTTAAGCTATGTTTCCAAACACTCTTAACGTTGAAATAAAATCCTAGATGTAACGTCCTTTATGTAGCATACTGTGTGTAAAACAAAGCTGAAAAGTTCTCCTTTTCTACAGATTTTCTAACAATAGAATCCATTGCCTCTCTGTGAGGATTTAAGTTGCTCAAAATATCAGAATATCTTATGTTCTAAATCGTTATTGCACAGCCCAGAAGGGATCGAGGCACTATGCTCTGATTTAGGAGTGGATTATACTGATGTCAAAATTTTGATGCTTGCTTGGTAAGTTATTTGTTGAAGAAGGATCTTACAAGTTCAAATATATGTTACATCTATTTTGCTATGGAACTGAGCCTTTACAAATTTCATTTGTTTTCAAGGAAGATGAATGCTCAAAAGCAGGGTTACTTTAGTCAGGTGGGCCCCATTGCTTTTAAACATGTATAAGTTCTTTTGATTTTATTAATATATTGGAAAGCTATCTTATCCTAAGTCTATACCTTTCCCCTTTCCATACTTTCCTCATTATGGTTATTATATGGTGTCTTTTAGGATTAGGCATTTATTTGCAGTTATTTAGGTAGATTGCTGATTTTTAGTTTGTGCCATGAAGCATTCAGCAAAATGCTATCCCATTGTAATGGGTATGTGTGTTGCTGTGAAATTTAATTAGTTGCTGGTATCATGCTGTTTCTGCTCTTCCATTTCATGTTCTCAGGGTAGCATTTCGATGTCCTGTCTTCAATAGCGAATTTATTTCACATTTTCTGCTAGTTAATTTCTATCACTTTCCTCATAATCTGATTTCTAGCCATTGAGTTTTC
>JACFYI010001012.1:2237165-2261077 GCA_014898755.1 Handroanthus guayacan
ATTGCCGCCGACTCTGCCCCCAGTTCCCCCCGTGCCACCATCTCGCGGCATAAAAGGCGCATACTGGCCGTCATCGCAAGCAGAAACTCTCCCACCATCAGGCATACCCACTTCATACTTCACACATGTATTTTACGCCTTTCTTCTTGTCGATCCCACCAGTTTTGAGCTTTTAATCACACAACCCGACCACCAATGGATGCCGAACTTCACCTCCACCCTCCACGCTGCCAATCCGCCGGCCAAAGCCCTCCTATCCATCGGCGGCGCCGGGGCCAACTCCCAAATCTTCTCAAACGTGGTCAGTAATTCCGACAACCGAGCTGCATTCATCCAATCATCCATCGATACAGCACGAAATTACGGTTTTGACGGACTCGATTTTGACTGGGAGTTCCCGGAAAACCCACAAGACATGTCGAATCTTGCTTTATTTTACAAAGAATTCCGTGCTGCTGTAAATCACGATTCTATTATCTCAGGCAAAACCCGATTACTCTTATCTTCAGCTGTTTATTTCGCTTCCCACTTTTTCCTCCCGGGAGACGTCGCAAGGACTTATCCAGGCGATGCTATTAGTAGTTATGTCGATTTCGTGAATCCAATGTGCTACGATTATCACGGCGGTTGGAACCCTTATGAAACAGGGGCTCCTGCGTTGCTTTATGATAACAGTAGCAATGTAAGTACGAGTTATGGGATTGCCAGTTGGAAGAAAGACGGTGTTTTGTCGAAGAAGATAGTTATGGGGATGCCGGTTTATGGGCGGACATGGGAATTGAAGGATCCGAACCAGCACGGAATTGGGGCACCGGCTGTGAAAACTGGTCCTGGTGGAGGGATGATGATTTACTCAGATATTCTTGGATTTAATTCAAAGAATAAATCGACTGTGGTGTTTGATAATGCAAAGGTATCAACGTATTCGTATTCGGGGACGAGTTGGATTGGATATGATGATCCTACTTCGGTTCAGTGTAAGGTTAAGTTTGCTAAGGATCAGGGACTTGGGGGATATTTCTTTTGGGCACTTGGGTTTGACAGCAATTGGGACCTTGCCAGAGCAGGTACGTTATTCAATGACTCACATTTAGATATGTATCTGTGTGTGATTTGGTACCATACGATCATAATAGGACTAGTCGGGTTGACATGATGCACTGGTGTCAGGTTTAATTGGTGTCATCAGATTCATTCACGTGGTCTCATCATATGGTCGAGATTGAATGGATCGTTTGGGTCAATTTATGTAATGACCCGGTCCATACAAATAGTCACGGGTCTTGTAGTGCTTGGGGATTTCGAGTTACGATTGGGGGCAAAGGAGTCATCTGTATGCCAAATTGCTCCAGATCTGATATATATCTCATAAGATTCTGCATCTCATTGCATAATTATGTTGCTCAATGTACTCACTCCACTTTCACATTCTACTTGTTACATAAACACAAAATAGCAATAAGTACAGTTTTTCCCATATGCCGGGACTAATGTTTAATTTGATTTTGCATTGCAGCTTCTGAAGCATGGGAATGGGACAGTGCAAATTGTTCATCAGTACAAAAGTCTCTCCACTATGATTCAATAATCCACATTGATACTATTTAATCTTTATTTGTTAAGCATTACTCTTCATTCTTTGTTCATGTTGTCATTCACATAGAACTAATGTTACACTGCTTTCGTTGAAGCATTCTATTTAAGTTCTTTCTTTCAAGTTTTTTGTGCTTGGAATTATCCGAACAATCTTGTTCTTCTAGTTAAATGTACTCAAGTGTTTGGAGCTCTGCAATTAATGCTATATTTGGATTAAGGAATTTAGTTATGAAATGAAAGGGACACGATGGAGGTACAAATATTAAAGCATAAAAAGTTACATCATTTGAAGTGTGCACTTTTTTCCCCTATAATCCAAGATCCAAACGTGGAGTTGATGTACTCATGTGCTTGATTTTTAGGATTGCATAGCGAACAAGAAAATGGTATATCATCTTTAATTGCCTGAGGTTATGGGCCACAAATGGATATGCAATGAAAACAATTACAAAGATACAATGTGAGTTTTCCAGCCTGCTGTCCCCATTGTTTGATATGTGAAATTCTAGCAAGAGACAATGAGAAGTAAAGAATATTCCCGAGCAGAATATATTACATATACATATAAATATACACAAGCCGGCCATTTTGCACAAAAGCGTACAAGACGCAAAGATACCAAAGTGGTCATCTTCAGGGGGTTCATGTATGTTTGGAATGGTTGACATATATAATAAATTTTGATGCTCTGCTTTTAGATCCACCTTTTGGACCTCAAAGCTTTTTGAGAGCATCTAAGACCTCTGTCATAGATGGCCTATGTTCTGGAGTTGAGTTTACACACTGACAAGCAATGGTAGCAACAGTATATGCTCCTTTCTGAGGGTATTGGCCTTGCAATTTGGTGTCCATTATCTGGGGGATCTTCCCCTTTGAAAACACAAACATTGCTGTGCCCAGTTCACCAGGTCTTGCTCTCCACGAAACATTTTTGTGTCATCAGCACAACGCCCGCATAATAATTCTATCAAAACAACTCCAAAGCTATACACGTCACATTTTGCTGTCAACTCACCTGCAAGGAAGGATTTCTGACATTGTGAGGATCTTATATGTCAATACAGATTTTATCTTCTATTCTGTTGCATGATACATGCCACGTGTTTTTGAATATGGATAAACAATTTGTTGTGGATGCAAAGGAAAGATAGTTGGAATACATCAATATAATGAGATACGAGATGAAATATGTATTAGGTAGAAGATCCAAAATGGAAAAGTTGCTAGTAACAATATGGGGCGTTTTGCATCAAACCCCCTTGTGAAATTCCGGATTGACAACTTTCTTCCTCTGTTATTTTAATTGACCAAAACCCCTTATATTGTATTTCAAATACACATGATCCACAACTCGCTATAAGCCATTGATAAAAAATGCAAAGACAAATATACCCTTATTATTTTTATATATTTACGCTTTATGCAAAGACAAATATACCGTTATTAGTTTTATATATTTACACTTTTATTTCTATTTTACTATATCTTTCACTTTTTTCCATTTTCATAGTAGTGGCAGGTATATGTCATCAAGGATTGTTTATACATTGACCAAATAATAAAAGGGAATTCTTGCCAATTAAAATAATGTAGGGAAGAAATGGCCAAATAGAAATTTCACATTTTTTTTGTATTTTTTTATTTTTTATTTTCCCAAAAGGACACTAACAATATGCTTCTAAAACATACAACTCATGAAATATCCTAGCAAAGCGAACCTGTAACTGAATATGCAGGTGCAACATATCCATTTCGATGATATCCAGAAGTCCTACATGGAGGTGGTGGTGGGTTATAACCATGTGGTGGGCTCCAATAGCCTGATCGTTTAATCCAATTACCAACTGGTTGATGCTCCACTGAACTGAAACCAGATAATTTAGCACTAAAATCCTGCATCCAAGAGATGAATCCTCACAACAGAACGAGATTTTCACTTTTCTCTAAGGAAATAACCTATTCATTCAGTTAAAAGCAAGTGCAGTAACAACAACAATATTTGCAGTATATACCCTATCCAAAAGAATGCTTGACGATTTCACGTTCCCATGTATCATATCCCTGTCGTGCAAGAAAGAAAGGCCTTTAGCAACACCTATAGCCACATTGATTCTTGTCTCCCAGGGCAGGGTCTGTTTCAGTCCTACAAAGCAAAAGAACATCATCACCACGCCCAGTGTTTAATGTACATTTGCTAATTAAGGTTGCATAATAAGTTGCCGGGTATTTCTGCGTTATCCTCTTAATTTGATGATGCATAGCCTCTTCATATTTTCATTATGGGTGTTTATGGATATATGGGTCAAAACAGTGACGAAGGGGAAAGTGCTAGGGCAGAAAGTACATAATCTAATAAAAAGGGAGGAAAAAGAAGGCAAAGGCTTTGCCACCTGAACTATGGCCATTTTTAAACTTCACTACCTAAACTTTTTTCATCACACAGCTTCACCATCCAAATATTCCCAAAATTTCACTTACCCCTATTTATTCAATTCAGGCAGCGTACTTCGCCAAGGTGCTCCATCGAATACTTATTTAAATAACCACATGCCGCATATTGAAAGATAGAAATGCACTTAAAATAAGTATCGGAAGCATCTCAACGAAATGCTCCACCATATCACCGGGATTAAACGTATATGGGCAAGTGAATATTTTCGCAATGTTAATTTGAATAGTGAAGTGTGACAAAAAAAATTAGATATTAAAGGGTAAGAACAGACATAGTTCGCACGACAATGGTTTTTTATCTAAGCAGAAGCTACATAAAAGCGCAAAAGCCAAATATGATGAGGTTATTTCCAGCATCTGATATGTTACTTGAGAAAGGGATCAGCATATAAAGATTCAAAAAGCAATCTAATAATTTATTTCAGAAAATATGTACTTGGGGACAAATGATATTTGAGGCTTCCTTTTGGCATGAACTCGTATACCAAAAGCCGATGGAAATCATCACAGCAGTAACCAAGAAGTTTAACCAGGTTTGGATGACGAAGTCGCCCCAGATCATTAACTTCTGTCTCCAAATCATCACTGTGCTGTCAAAAAGGCAAATACTAATACACTACAAGAAAAAGAAAATTAGTGGCCATATATTAAATGACAACACAAAATTAGACAAGACAAGCATTAATTGTGAAATGTTTTTACTTTGTGACAATAATGATTTTACAATCTTAATAGGGATGAATACTGGTTTCACATTGTTAATATTATCAATTACTGACACATCTATGATAACACCTTAGTGACAGTGAGAATTTTGTTACAAATCTTAGAGCAATTTTTGTTGCCACTAGGTTTTCTATATGCACGCGTCACTAATTGTCGATAATGACCATATAAAACACTAGATTCTATCGTTTATTAATCCATATAGTAAAAAACAAAAGTTATTGTCACTGGAAAAGTATCATTAGTGATAACATGAATGAAAGCCATTGTCACTTAATACATATTATAGTGATAACTTTCATACTGTCACTGAATTCTTTGATTATATTTTGTTGTACTGATAGTTTCATGAAGCCACATAACAGTAAAGAAGAAACGTACCAACCACTCCTCATGATCTAGGACCGGCTCGTGTGTGAACATCTTGACAGCAATGGCCAGCCGAGATCTAGAGTTTGCTGCGGTAAGAGTACGCTCCGTAATAATTCCTTCAAAAACATGGCTAAATTCTCCTTCTGCAAGAAGGTTGTGAGGTCCAAAATAATTGGTTGCTTTCTTTATCTCATTTAACGAGTAGGGCTTCAGACAGGATGATGACAGAATTTCAGCATCTGAATAGATAAAGGTCAGTTGAGGAAAAACAAATGTCTATTAGAGAATGAAACTATTCAAGTAGAGAATTAGGTTCCTATATCCCTTGAACTACTCAGAAGTAGTGGACTAAAAAGTGACTTAAAGAAACTTGGACTTTACAACTTTGCTGCTCTGTATACTAGACATCCAATAATCAAGTAAAATCCTTCCATGAAAGTGAAACATGAACATATGCTATGTTTAGAACATATCTCTGTCACTTTCTTGCACGTTCATTTTACTCAGTCAAATCTTGATTCAAAACATAGCATTAAATTTTCGAACTCTAGCAAAGACAACATAAGAACTTATAGCACTCTGGATTATGTTGTCAAAAAGTCACCTTTTCAGGTAATCAGCCAAAAGATATGCATAAATTAATCAAGATTCCACTTGGATTTATCTAAAATTAATTGTTGAGATGGCTAACATACATAGGCACACTATCATTTCAGCTGAAGTGTAAACACTAGACTTCTTTTCCTAAAAATAAATTAATAAATAAATATCCTGTTGACGTGTTTGGTAGCCAAGAAATTGAATTCTTAGAATCAGAGTAAAAAGTAATTTAATTTACTAAAATGGAACAATTGCTTCACAGATTTCCTTCCATGGAAATAATTCTAGCAAACAGGCGATCAAAAAGGGTTATAAAATACATGGGATAGGTATTGGTAGAATACAGAGATATGCTTCTCTAATAATAAAATGATAAAATTAGTTCGTTTATTATCTAAACGTCCCTTCGACCTCTTCTACAAATTTTAACGATTTCTAATAAATGACTAACCTCAAATGCAAGCCTTGTTTTAAGATGCTCAATCTTGAGAAATAAGACAGGGGAAACTGCTTATGAAAACCCCAAACTGCAGTAAATACTTAACTTTTCTGATCGTCAAGAAATGAAGAATTAAATTGCTTTGTTTCACATTGCAATACCAGGAAGATCTCGACGGAAAGAATCAAAATCGGAATCTGATGCTGTGGAGCTTAAGCTTTCGCAGTAGAGCGAGATCTCACGAAGCCTCTCTCTCTTGAGTGTGGCCTCAACCAGCCTCTCCCAGTTGTCGTGTATGCTTGACATAGCTCAAGTATGATAATTCCCAGAAGAATCATAAATTTACTAAAGCAAATATAATGTTAATCCTCAGGACTGCTGCTAAGTTCTTTCCTAAATATTAGGATGTGATCAAACAAACAAAAGGGAAGCAGACGAGTTGACTGCTTTTCTGAACCGATTTAGTCTTATTTAATTAATTTTACCTTGGTTTGATTTTTGGAAGTTATTATTTGTTTCATTATAGGATGGTTGGGTGCCGGTGCTGCCAAGCCATTGAAGCTGAGAATCTTAGTTTTTGGCCAGACCATTAAACTATTATGAGGTTATTTGTGGGGAAGACGACAAAGCAGGTTAAAATTCAGACCTCAGGCCACCTAGTCCCGAAAGGGACGAGTTCGAACTGAATAAATGGGGTGTAGACGAGAATTGAGACTTGTTTTTCAAGCATCAATAATCAAGGGGTTCGCGCGTGGTATGGGACCTGCTCACCTAATCACCTCGCCCTAAACTCCATACAGTTCAAATATATATATGCTATATTATTATGTTATAAAATCATTTGATATATAATATGCTAGTTATATAGTATATACGCTGTACGTATGTTATATAGTATAATACAATAGTATATATTATGTAGTACTATGTTATATTTTATACAAAATATATTTGATATTATATCTTATATTATATATATTGCACAACTTCTTCACACTTCTTGAAATTAAAGTGCTAAAATTGATTTTTTTTTTTTTTTAATAGTCCAAAATATTAACATATATGCATACTTGCATTTTTGTCAAATAAGTTTTGTTGCTCATGATTGTTATATTAATGTCAAAATCAGAATACAAAGATGGACAGAGAATTAACAAGCACTCATCACCACATGTAAGAATTGTGCATGCATGTAGGTATACTGACTAATTAGGACAAAATCGCATTTTTGATCCTATAATTTAGGTCTTGTATGCTTTATTTTGGTTTCAATCACTAGTGATGTTTCACATAAAGAACTTTAATTGAATTTTTCTCTCGCATTGCATTATTTCACCTCCCCTTTCATTAAATACTTAACGATACAAGATTACATGATACTCACATATCCGTTAATATTGGAAGCAAATGTGCGACAAACAGAAAATTATGAGACAAAGGTGTGAACATTTTTACACAAAAATTAATCAAGAGACTAACGACCATGTAAGTGTTATGTGACCCTTTAACATTAAATATTTGCTAAAAGAATGCAATGTTAGAGACAAGTTAAATTAAAGTCTTTAATGTGATTAGACATGATCACCAATGATTGAGACCAAAATTAAAGTGTGTATAAGACCTAAATCATGAGACCAAAAATGTGATTTTCCCCTAATTAATTGATATCATATACATACATTGCAAAAGAGAAATTAAAAAAATAATATATATGCATATATCGTATTTTAAAAATAAATTATATATGTTGGAAAAGTGTAAAACTAATATTCTAGTGTTCAAGCATAGCCAAAATGAATGTGACTTTATTCTCGTGAACTTTTTTTTTTTTTTTTTCAATAATCACAACTTTAGTTACAATGTCATCGAACTCGAATCCAGGATAATGAGTCAAGATGGTGAAATTATTATTATTTTGTTACATTACATAAATAAGGGACCTGAAATGATGTATTTTACAGTTTTGCTTCCATCAAACAAAATAACTTTTCAAATGGTCATATACCTTCATCTTGTAACTATTAGTATAATCGATCTACAACTCTTTAATAGCACTTTTCAAAATAACTTTTTGGCAAAGTTATAACCTTTCAGATAATCATCTTAATTATTAGATATTTGTCATTTTTTTTTCTCTCAGGAATAACAGACATGAACGATAGAATATTTAAAAAAAAAAGTTTCTTTCACAATTTCACAATATATTTTCATATCCAAATATAGTTTAGTATTAAAATCCCATCGTACTGTTTCGTAATTATAAAAAGAAGTAAGATAATTTTCGGACAGAACATAACCTTCATTCTCTCTCTCTCTCTCTCTCTCCAGCACTCATAGAACAGCAGATCAGGGTTTTTGTTGGGCAAATTCATTTCTTATTTTACTTTCTCTCGTCAGTTCTGGTAAGCCCTTAACTCTAGCCCTTTAATTTTTGGATTTTTATTAAATAATTTTTCCTGGCTACTCATCATTTTTGTAAGAATTATAAAACATACACAACTAAAAATAACATATGCATATATGTTTGCAATTCTATCAATCTTATTTGTTTAGCTTGGATTAATTTCTCTGTGGATGATTTTTAATTTTTTGTAAATTTAATTTTTATATACATAAATCTCCGGAAACTCACAATTACATGCAAAATAAGAAACAAATTCTTTTTATTTTTACTTTTTTCGCTTTGATTTCTGAAAAAAGAAAAGTTGTTTTTCAGATCAAATTAATTGATAGTCACCCTAGTAAATTCAAGTTTAAGTCTTGGGAAAAACGTGGTGTTTTTAATTTTTTAAGTTTTTCTTTTGGGGTGTAAAGCTGGCAATTGCTTTTTTAGAATTAGGGTTTTAACCCTTTCAGGATGCAAGAGGTTTTTATTCACCAGAAAGGACTGCAGGTTTGTGTTGCATTTTGACATATGAATTGTAAATCTCATGAGATGTGTCAATTAAGTGAATATAAGATAAGTTCTTTATTGTGACAATATATTATGCACGTCTTTCGCTAGAAATTTTTTCAAAATTTAATTAATATATACCAATCTTAGCAAGCTAAGAGTTTATGTGAAATTTAGTACCAAAAATACATTTTTTATGTTTAGATTTAAGTGAAATTTAGTACCAAGTACACCTTATCAATTACGTATACGCGCATACAAACACTCAATTAAAATCACATGCATCCTTGCCTATATAGTCTATATGGATAACATAAAAATGTGTTTTGTCGTACCGTGTTTAGTCAATATCGATCCAAGGTTTATGTTGATTTAATTACCTATGTGACTTGTTTTATCCTTTTTTTTAGCAACCAAAGGTTTTGATTGTTTGTGTCTTAACTGCACGCCTTTTCATTTAATTTTCTTTGGTGCCATTTTTCGATCACGAGGCTAGTTTAAAATTTACTCTTTCTTTCCCCCCCTAAAAAAATCATACATGTAGGAATATCAAACCAACTGAATTAAAAGTAACTCATTTATACATGCTTGTCAATATTATTATTATTATTATTATTATTTTATTTCACGACTAAGTTGGTCTCCGTTTTAAGTAACTTTTCGTGTCATCTGATCCTTGCATTATATAGTCTATATAGAAAACACAAACATGTCTTCTGTTGTATTGTATATAGTCAATGATCCAAGGTTTATTTTGATTTAATTACCTACGTGACTTTTGTTTCATCCTTTTTTTTTTGTTTTTGAGCACCAAAGGTTTTATCGTTAGTGTGTTATGACTGCACACTTTCATTTAACTTTTTTTCTTTTTCTTTTCTTGTTTTTTTTGCGCCATTTTTTTATTACGAGGCCAGTTTAAAATTTACTCTTGTTTCTTTTCAAAAAATTGTACATATAGGAATATTATACCAACTTAATTAAATAGTTATTCATCTTATGCATGCTTGTCAAACTGAAGTGTATATCACAAAATTTATTTATTTTTTTCTTTATTATTTCACAACTAAGTTAGTCTCCGTTTTAAGTAACTTTCCACATCATACTCATAATCTATTTATGTGAATTTTACAGTTCAGATTCAACAAGATATGGCACAAGAATCAAGTACGATGGCAAAAAAAGTCTGGGACTCTATCAACTTGTATGCAGTCCGATGTGTTGTGTGTTATAAATGGAGGATCATACCGAACAAAGAAAAATATGAGGAAATCAGAGAAAAGATTATCGAAAAGCCTTTTATATGTGACACTGCTCTCGAGTGGCGTGCTAATGTGTCGTGTGAAGATGAGTCGGATATCAATCAAGATAACAACTTAATCTGGGCAATGGATAAACCAAACATTCCTAGAACTCCTCCTGGTTGGCAAAGAATTATACGTCTCAGAGCTGAAGGAGGCACAAAGTTTGCTGATGTGTATGTAACTTTATGCCATCACTCTTTCTTTCCTGATATATATATGTAGTACTTTTGAGTGATATGTCTAAGATTTTAATTGGTTCTGGCGATTGGTTTTTGTCTTAACAGCTACTATGTGTCACCTTCTAACAAGAGGTTTCGTTCTATGACTGAACTAGACGGGTAAGCAATTTCTGTGATAGTTAAATAATGACTTAAAGCAGTTCAATATCTTTAACTTCTCGGGATTTTTGACACTTAATGTATTTTAGGTACCTGAAAACTCAACAAGAAAAAAGTGTCAGCATATCCCAGTTTTCTTTCCAAGCCCCAGTCGGGTTAGATGAGAATTATGCTGCCAAACATCGCTCTGTTTCAGAATTTTCGACTCTTGTTCCTGTGGAAGGTTATGTAATGCTTTCTCTTTCACTCAAACTTTTTGCATTTATTGATTATAAGTTTTGGCTTCACACATCTTGATGTTTCCTCTATAGTCCTAAAACAGTTATCTTATGTTTGTTGCAGTCAATTATGTCGTGTCACCGGATGATCTTGAGGAGAATGTTGATGCACAGAGTGTTGCGCCAGCCATTGCAACTGCTGAGGCCGAGGCTCCGAAAGCTGAGGTGAATGTTCCAACAACGAGTGACAGAAGATAATTCCCTTTGAACACTGAATCAACTTGGAACCTTATTTTTCTTTTTGTTTTGGGTAATATAGAAATTCTAAATTATTGGAATCCTGATTGTAATATGAATTTTTTTCCTTTCTCTTATATGAATGTTTTAATGGTATACATTAGCTAGTTTGCTTATTACGAACATTAGCTTTTTTCGTTGTTGATCTTGAGTACATCGCCTCAGATAAAAAATTGGAAAGAACTAATTAATTGCAGGTGGTTGCAGAAAAAGTGGTTTTTCACGGTGTTAATATTTTGAGTTACTATCTGGCCCTCAAATATAATATTCCGACAACTTCATAAATGAGGATAATATAGTATTTTATCAAACCATTTTAACAGAAAAGCTAAAGCACACTAAACTTTGCTTTTAGATTTATAAACTTTGCTCGTACTCTTCGCAGGATGAAACGATTAAGCTTCAGTTGTTCTAAAGTGATGCTCTGGTTCCTAATCACAAATTCATGGTCAAAGTGACAACTACCATCTCTAACGATTTATGTACGTCTAGCAATATTTAAATAATGAATCTATACATCCATTAATGCGCAAAATTAAATAGAAATTTTATGTATTTTTAAATATATAATTGAACAACATCGCAAGCGAACAACGAGTACACTAGGCTTTATTGCATTTTTGGAAATAGTTCTTTGGATTCTATTTACATAACTCTACTTCATTCATGATAGTAGTTATTCGAGAATTTAGTAACTAATTATAGATTTGTAATAATGACATGCAAGACTATTGCACGTGTGCAATCTAATAAGTACATAATCAATATTCCAGAATAAATTTTGTACGTTAGCGAAAGTATTAATTCACCAACGTATGTGCATGGAAGTATTAATTTCTTGACGTACGTGCATGCAGCCAAAACAAAATAAACATAAAAATTTTTCTCGAGTCTAACTATGAGTAGCCACAATTCTAGCTATGAAATCATCTAATCCAAGTAAAACATCAATCAAGATGGTACAATTTTTCAAATGAACCCTCAACAATGATCCCTTGTAATATTTTTCAATTCAAGGAAATAACCTTTCAAATAGTCATATACCTTCAAATTAATGATACATGACTCTTAATAATTAATTTATGGGCACAACTTATGCACAATAAAATTGCGACTTTTTAATAACACTTTCAAAAACAAATTATATTGGTAGAGCTATAACGTTTGAACAAATAAATCATTTTATTAATGCTTGTCAATTCTTTTCAGAAAAAGAAAAAAGAAACAAAAAGAAGGATTAATATGATTGAATATCATAAGGAAAAAAAAAATCAAAAAAAGAAAAACATTACATAAATTTACAAAGTAATTATAAATCTCTCGTTTAATTTTTTTTTGTTTAATTATTCATCCTTAACATCAATAAAAATAAAAATGTTACTTATTCATTTTAATAATATAATTTTCAGATCCATCCAACATAGTTTGGTATGAAATAAAAATTCCATACTTTTTCATAATGATAAAAATTAAAATAATTTCGAACAGACATAATCTTGACCATCGCATCCTTCAATATTTACTATACCCCTCTCTCTCTCTCACGCACACACACACAATCCCTTACAATATACATAGAAACGTCCACAGACAAGCGCACGCACCAAACACAAACACAAACACAAACACACAGCACTCACTCTTTGGTTTTCTTCGTTCGATTCCATTTTTCTTGTTTTAGTTTCTCATCTCGTCAGCTCTGGTATTCCCGTTACTTCTCATCCCTTGAGCTTTAATTAAGTTTTGGTTTTTTCTCAATTAATTAATTTCCTGAATTATATGTTTGTTTGTTTCTTTTTTTTTCCCCCCATATATGTAAAAGACATGATTCTGTGTCTCTCATTTGGATTAATTTCTTCGTGGGTGATTGTCTCTTGATGAATTTGAGATTTAAAACTCTGGGATTTAAACTCAGGTAAAAATATATGAAAAAGATGACTGTCGTGTTCTCTTTGATTTGTTCAGCAGATGATTTCACAGTTACATTGGGGTCTTGATTTCTTATAAAACTATATATAGAATGGAAATTCTTCATTTTGGTCATTTCATATCACAAACTAAAAGTATATTTCTTAACATTTAAACAAAACAGTTAATTAGTACATAATTTATTCCCTTGGTTTGCACATTAATAGCAAATTCTTTCTGTTATCTGACCTGGCTTGGTGTAGGATGATGTTATTACACTCTCTTTGTATTTTGATGCTATTATTTTTGGTTAAACTCAACTGTAAACATTAAAGACACGTTGTAAAAATAATCCTTTTTGGCGAGGCCTTGCCTGTTGAAGGCCAAAAATATAGTTCTTTCATTTATCATCTAGTACTATGGGACAAAATATGATATCTAGAATTATATGATTTTATTTACTGAAGTGACATAATGGACCTGTCTGGCACATAAATTATATGTGTGAACCATAGATCATGATTAACACTTCGGATCTTCTAAACCTAAATGTGTTTCATCCTTTACTTTCACTGATCTTCTAAACCTAAATGTGTTTCATCCTTTAATTTCACTTTTTATGTGTCGCAATTTGGGAAACAAGAGCACTAATTGACCTTTTCTTGTGTGTGTGTGTGTGTTTTTTTTTTTAATTGGTTTTCCTTTCTTTTATGGCACTTACATTGATTGATTTAAAATGATTTTTCCAGTCCAACCAAAATGTGCACTACTTATGCACGTGGTGTTAATTACCTTGTTTTGGAATTTTTTTTTTTTTAATTTCATAATTAAGTTTGCGTTTAGTTTGAAGTAACTTATTGCCTCATCAATATTTTTGTATTTTCTATTAATGTGATTTTACATGTTGTGATTCAACAAGAAATGGCACAAGGATCAAGCACGTCGATGCCCAAAAAAGTCTGGGACTCCATTGACTTGTATGCAGTGCGATGCTTCGTATGTTCAAAATGGAGGATCATACCCAGTAAAGAAAAATATGAGGAGATCAGAGAAAATATTGTTGAAAAGCCCTTTGCATGTGACACCGCGCTTGAGTGGCGCTCTGACGTGTCTTGTGAAGATGATTCTGATATCAAAGAAGATGACAATTTAATCTGGGCGATGGATAAGCCAAACATTCCTCAAACTCCTCCTGGTTGGCAACGAATTATACGGCTCAGAGCTGAAGGAGGCACAAAATTTGCTGATGTGTATGTAAACTTATAGCATTTTTTTCTTTTTTTCTTTTACGATATATAGCATCAAAATTTTGAATGATACGTCAAACATTCTAATTGGTTTTCATGATTGCTGTGTGTCTTAACAGCTATTATGCGTCACCGTCTAACAAGAGGTTTCGTTCCATGACTGAACTCCAGAGGTAAAAAATTTCTGTGATTCTAAGATATTAATGACCTTAAACATTTCAATTTTTGTAACTTCTCCACGATTTTGACAATTACTATTTTTTAGGTACCTTGATGATCACCCGGAGTATCAACAAGAAAATGTCAACGCCTCCCGATTTTCATTTCAAGCGCCAATTGCTTTAGATGAAAACTATATCGCCAGGAATCGCCCGGTTTCAGCTACTTCCAGTCTTTATCCTGTGACAGGTTCTATGATGCTTTCTCTTGCACTCATGTTAGAAAATGATAAACTAACACATTTGAGTGGATTCACATAGTCGAGAAAGATAACTAGTCCTAAAAGAAATGTTATTTTATGTTTGCTGCAGTGAATGTAGATTCATCGGTTAATCTTGAGGAGAAAGTTGACGTAGAGTGTGCGGGGCCAGAGACTGCAACTCCTGAGGCTGAGGCTCCTGAATCTGCGGCGGACGTACGTTCAAAGTTCTAACGAGGGTGACAGAAAATGATTTTTGAACAATCTTGAATTTTATTTTCATTTTTCTTTTTAATTTTTTGGGAATGTAAGTTCTAACTTATTTTGGGCAATGGATAAGCCAAAGTTTACGTTTTCTTGGTTGTAACTAAAGACAACTAAAGAACTAAAATTTGTAAACAATTAGAAATCTAAATTGCAAATTATTGTAGCCTATGCACAAAGTTGCACGTCTTGTGCACTTAAGCAACACTCTACATGCACAAAGCCGTTGCACCTCTTATGCACTTAAACAACCCTTCACATGCACAAAGTCGCACCTCTGATACACTTTAACGATACTAAATATTGGTTCCAGGTTTTTCTCACATTTAAATTCAATGTTTGAAGAGTCGTCAAAAAAACAAGACTTTTCTAGTAGCATGCAAACACTAGAAGAAGGACAAATTAACCATGCCACATCAAGATATGCAACCAAGCAATTAAATATCAGTTCAACTGAGGGTAACAAAATCAAGTTGAATCCGAATCCGGTGAAAGCTTCCATGCTAAATAGCATTGGTATGAGCTTCTTTAGTATTACTTTTTTCTTATATATGTCAAATAAGGTCTGTTTTAATATCTAGTTTTGTCTATCATAAAGGTAGATTAATATAATGAGAATACTCGGTGAAGCTTATATGCTCCTAAACATTTACAATGTTGAAGATATTCTAATACATTTAAATATACCACTTAAAACAAAATCCAATTAATATAACACTAAAATAATCCAGATGTTAATGTTGCGGCTACTCTTTGATTGTTTAAGTGTATATGACACGCCAATAAGTCAACAACATCTCATTAGTTTGCCAAAGCTTTATCCTCATTAAAATCAATAAAATAATTTATATTCTCATAGGAGAATGTCACATGGAATTAACGAGCTTGATAATACAGTTTCAACTTATAATTAATAAGTTTTAGGAATTTCATATACTCAGAGTGTAAAGAAGTTTAAGGGGCCTCTTGGTATGTCGTATTGGATTTATCATATTAATTTGTAGCCTTACTAAATTATAAAAACATATAAACTGATCTTGGTTTGGTAACCTTTATTAATTTGTGAATAACATTAAAATATTGGTAACCTTTATTAATTTGTGAATAACATTAAAATAGTATATTCATATGTGTAGTTAAGTATTTGTAGCCCTTAACACTAGAATATTCACGTAACACACTCGAGAAGGTATGGGAGTTCGTGAACTTGCATGCAATCTGGTGTATCATATGTTCAAAATGGAGGATCATACCGAACAAAGAAAAATATGAGTAAATACGAGAAAAGATTGTCCAAAAACCATTTCTATGTGACACTACTCATGAGTGGCGCCCTAACATATCATGTGAAGATGAATTTGAAACAACTTATTTGGGCAATGGATAAGCCAAAGTTCAGATTTTCCTGGTTGTAACAAAAGACAACTAAAAAGAGCTAAAATCTGTAAACAATTAGAAATCTAAATAACATGAAACTATTGTAGCCTGTGCACAAAGTTGCACCTCTTGTGCACTCAAGCTGCCCTTAAGTAACCCTCTACATGCACAAAGATGTAGCACCTCTTATGCACTTAAACGACATTCAACATTGGTTCCATGTTTTTCTCACAATGTTTGAGGTGTCGTCAAGCAAACAAGACTTTTCTAGTCGCATGCAAAAACTGGAAGAAGAACAAACCATGCTGCATCAAGATACGCCACAGATGCCTATGGAATAGGTTGTACTAGTGTGTGTGTGTATATATGTCCGACATTGTAATTGGCTTTCATTGTGGTGAGTGTTAACAACTATTATGCGACACCATCTAACAAGAGGTTACGTCCTATGACAGAACTCGAGACGTAAACAATTTTAGCTGCTGTGAAATACTGACTTAAAACTTTCCTGCATAATCTCTTGAAATAAATTAGTTAACTCCTAGAGGAAGTTCATTTTAGAGTATGGAATTTTTGCTTTCACAATGTTAAGCTTAGGTACCTTCAGAACCTAAAATATTAACAAGAAAGTCTCAGCACCTCTCAGTTTTCTTTTCAAGAACGAGCTCCGTTAGGTGAAAACTGTGTTACCACCACCAATATGGTGATCTAGTGGTGAATTTTCATCACTTTTGTCTTGAATATGCGGGTTTGAACTTATTGAGAACGTCGAGCTCACCACATGTTCAAGGTATACTATGGGCTTGTGACGGCTAGCCCATAATGGCAGTGCAATAAAAACTAGAGCTTTATTCACTGGTATGTTGGTGGGACTGTAGCGACCAAATTGGATTTAATCCTAGTAAGCTTTGGCAAAAAGAATATTTCGTGACGGTTAGATTTTCTTAAATGAGATAGCCACGCCGGGTTTTTTGGAAAGAACCTTTATATTTATCGAAAAAATTAAAAAAAAAAAAAAGAAAGAAAGAAAACTATGTTGCCATACATCGCGGTGTTTAATTCAGCTTCTTTGGGTGTTGTTCCTGTGGCAGGTTATACAATAATTTCTCTTGTTCTTAAATCTTTTAGATTTGCTGAATATATAAATCGTGGTTTTAGGCATCGTGATGATCAAGATTGAGGTCGACGGACAGGACATTTTGTTGGACCAAACATTCCAACTACTGGGGTCGAGGCCCCTGCTGAAATCGAAGGTGAATGTTCTAAGGGGGACAAATGATTCTCTTTGAAAGATGGAACAACAGAATGCTTTGTTATGTGATGTATTAGGGTTCGGCAAAAAAAAGGGGGGCTAAATGTGCAACTCTTAAATTGATACAGATCTTCGATTGTTGAGCAAAAACAAATATGACCTTAAGCGAAATTGTACAAAGTTGTAGATAAAAATGGCAATTTTCCCTTATTTTCATTCAATGTTCTCAAGTATGATCAGGTGGAATTTGGAAATATAATTTAATAAAAGCATGTTACAAATTAATTCTCATCATAATTTATCGACATAAATTACATGTCAAAATGTGGTTGAACATGATAAAAAAGCGTATAATAATGGGTTTATATTACCTGTGCATGTACAAATATTATTTTCTGATACTTATCCCCAAAATCAGCAGATAAAATTCCTTTCCCATTTTTCTCAATATATTTTTGCAGGTCCAAACATTGTTTTGGTAACAAATTAATTTCTATATTTGTGCATAATGGAAAATTGGAAATATAAGTAAACTAATATGAAATTTGGGGCAACTCTTACCACCTACACATACAGGAAAATAAAAAATAAAAAAGGCCCCGATCTTCAGTTACCAGTGCTCCACACTAACGCAAAACTCATACACAGACATATAATGTAACGTATACAGACGCACACGCACACACACACACACACACACCATTTACAGATTTACTCTTGGTTGTGCCTGCATTAGTAGGACAGTGACAAGGATTTTCTACTTTTCTCTAGGCAATCCTTTTCTGTGTTTAGTTTCTCATCGTCAGTTCTGGTAATCCCCCTTTAATTTTATTTTTTTTTCCGACAAGAAATATATTATTTGTGTTTTTCTTAACATGATTTATGATTACTATTTTTTTCTGTTTTATTTATTTCTCTACAATACAATCATACACAGCATAAACAGATGGATGCCCCAATTTTGTGTCTCTTGATCATTTTTCAATTGGGATTCCTCTGTACGCTGCCGAGTTGATGAATTTTCTGGTAAATTTAGTTTTTCCTTAAGATACACATAATTCTCCACAAACCAACATTTACATTCCAACATATGAAAAGAATTGTATGTCTTTAGTCATCCATCCTATCAAAGGTTTGTTTTTGGGCCAGGGATTATATATATATAAAAAAAAAAAGGAAAAAAGCAACCTCAGTTATGTTTGTTTTGATTTATCTTGAGCAGATAGATTATTTCCAGATGCCAGTAAATGAGTCCTTAACTAGTGAATTTCACTATTCTTTTAGCATAAACCTTTCTGTTCATGTGTGCCTTCAGAATTATTAATCTTGTAATTACTTGGTGTAACTTGTAAGGTGTCAGTTTTGTCTGGGAGAGCATATTAATAGGCTTTTAAGTTTCATGATATATAAGGTTTTGAGTTTGGCATGGCGGGAATTTCATTTTCGTGACAAAATGACTATATGATGGTGATTGTGCCACCAGCCTTTAATTTGAAATTCGAATTATAGATGATAGATCTATGATGGGTCCGGTAACTTAAGTGAATATATAATAAGTTCTTAAGTTTATCGTGGTTATGCACGTATTTGGCTATAAATTTATGTGAAATTTAGTATACATACATCCTTGCCCACGTGTATGTTATCCATAACTTACAAATATGCCTTGAGGTATCGTGTTCGGTCAAGGGTCCGGGAGTTATGTTGATTTACTTACATGAGCTTTATTTATATTGGTTTCTATCTTTTTAGTACCTTAAATTTTTTGTTTTAGCTTCATTTTGTGTCTCTTAGATGTATTTTCATGTTTCTCTCTGCAGCATCTGTTAGAATTATCCACTTATAGATGAGGTTTAGAATTTCTTATCTGATCTTTGTTTACTCCCCAAAAAAAGTGAACAAATAGCGATAGAGCATCTGGATTATAAGTATGTTTTATTCCTGTTATGCTGTATTCCTGTTATGCTAGGGACTAAAGCATCTGTTATAATATTCAGTATAAATTGTGAAAAATTATGTGAATCGGTCTTGCATTTTAATAGCAAATTTTATTGTTCTCTGACGTGGCCGAGTGTAGGATGATGTTATTACTTGATCATAGTGTCTTGGGATGCTATTATATTTGGTCAAACCTCCTGTAAACATTAAGGCACCTAGTAGAATTGCATACGGTTGAAACAGCCAAGCAATCTTATATTGAATACTTTTCGATAATGAAGAAGGTTTTGCTTGTTAAGGGCAAATAGAATGTTCTTTTAACTTATAATAATGTTTTTGCAGCGGAAGATAAAAAAAATATGTGCATATATGGATGGGAAGTAAGAATCTTGAAAGCCATTGATATGTTTTCATGTGTTTACATAGTTGTGAAGATGAAAACTTATTGACAATCACTTTTGTCCTTCTACAAGGTTTAATGACATCCTTGTGGTATAATGATGTATTGTATGTATGTGCAATGTATTTTTTGTGTAATTAAACTTTAAATTGATGCTTATTTTGTGTGACTTCACTAACCTTGATGTAACATTCATTCCTACACGTATAATATATTGGATGACAGTCATCAATATTATGAAACAAAGCATAATTAAATGATAAAAGTTTCTGCATACAAATTGCATAACATTGAGGTACAAAGTCGCCCATCCTTTTTGTTAACTTAATGGCCATGTAAGTTGCACATGACCTCCTTCATTGGAAATGTAATAGAAAGCCTGTTTTGGGATTAGATCTGCAATTTTTTATTTTTTTTTAAAGAAAAAATAGGATGTTTGTTTTTTAGATTCGCAAAAAGCAAGGGACCAAACTTAACAACCCCCAGCTTAGCATTATGGGACCAAAAAGAGCAATTTTACCGACAAATGAAGCTTGGTGCGCTGTTTGACAAGTCTAACCTCATACAAAATTTCAGTCTAAAACATGTCAAAAGGGAATGAGCTAAAATGGTAGATAATGTGCAAGTGCGGTAGATGCTTAGCTCCAACAGATATAATACGTATATATAGCATAGATAATGATGCAATGTTATCCGGGAAACATGACATTAACTTACTTTCCGTTGTTTGTTTTTATTTGTACTATTGATTTCAATTATTATTATTATCTTTTTCCTGAGGGTGGGAGGTGTTTAATTCAATTGCAAATGTATTTACTGCTTTTTCCTACATTTACAATAGTAAAAGTTCTACTTGTTATTGGTTGCACTATATCTTGCCAGTCATGTTTATTGATTTAAAGTGATCAGCCAGGCTAACCAATACGTGCTTATATTTATTTTTATTTGTTAAAATTCTTAGTTATTTCATGCGCTACTGTCGAAAGAATATTATGTATGTGCAATAGTTTTGAACAATATCCAATTTTAATTTGCCTGGTGATAGCAGAGCTACAATTCCAATTGTAAAATGTTACATGATCACATCTTCTAAATAAACTGTAAAGGAATCTAGTCGTATCAGAATCGTTGTCATTAGTTAATTCATTTCTTTTCAATTACTTCTCTTTCTTTTCTATCCCTCAACTAAGGTTGCCATTCGTTTTAAGTTAGTTTTCCCTTCATTGGTATTTTCTTTTCCTATTGAGTTTCTTCTATCGGGATTCTGCAGCTGATTAAATTCCTATTTTTAACTTTTAATTGAAGTTTTCATTTAGAATTATTTCAATATTTGCCATATGTTTGCTTTATAAGCACAAAATTGTCATCAGCGCAAGTAGAGTTGAGTAAATTGTTTCTGTGATGATGGCAGTTCTGCAAAGAAATGGCACAAGAATCAACTATAATTACCAAAAGTGTATGGGATTCTGTAAAGTTGTATACAGTTCAATGTGTCAAATGTTCAAAATGGAGGCTCATACCCACAAAAGATAAGTATGAAGAAATAAGAGAAAGAATTGTAGAACAATCTTTTCAATGTGAAGCGGCTCGTGAGTGGCGGCCTAATGTATCTTGTGAAGATGAATCAGACGTTGATAAGCAGGATAACAGCTTATGTTGGGCAATGGACAGACCTAGTATTCCTCAAACTCCTCGTGGGTGGCAACGTATTATACGAATCAGAGCTGAAGGAGGCACAAAGTTTGCTGACATGTATGTGGCTGACAACATTTTTATTCCTTTGCCGATAAATCCGACATTCTAAACATTGACCTTAAGATTTTTGTGTCTTAACAGCTATTATGTGGCGCCATCTAACAAGAGGTTGCGTTCTATGGTTGAACTTGACAGGTAAGCTATTTAAGTGACTGTCAACTAATGGCTTAAAATCTTTACTCTTTAAATGCAAAACCATTAACTGTTGGAGGATGTTCATTTTAGAGTTTGGAAGTTTTCTTCCTTTTTTTCCGCCCTTTCCCAATAATTGTTGGATGCGACTTCTTATATTTAATGTTATAGGTACCTTTCTGAGCATCCAAAGTATCGAGAAGAAGGTGTCACCATATCTCAGTTTTCTTTTCAACCCCCAGTACCATTAGATGCAAACTATGTTGCCAAACGTCGAGCTCTTTCATCTTCTTCACACGACATGAATGGTACATATTCCATTTGCGCATGTTGATACATCTCTTGTTCTTAAACCTTTTTGATTTATGTAATAGAAGTACATTTTGTACGTGATAAAATTGAGACGTGATCAACATTAGAAAACAATTTGTAAGACCTTTGAGTGGATTCAAACTGGCATTCTAATAGGAGTCTAATATTTCCCAATCTATTGTGGCATATATAGTGAGCATCAAAGTTACAAAAATGATGGCTACTCCTGAAAAAGAAGTTATCTTATGTTTGCAGTCAATCCAACATCACATATTGTTCCATACGAGAATCATGTGAACTCAGACTAGGCCGAGACTCCATCTGAAAGTTGAGGTACCTTATTATCATCATTTACTAGCGCTGGCGTTACATGTTTTCTCCTGCGTGCGGGTAAATTTTATTTGATTTAGTAGGTAGCTTCTAGAACATAGCTCGTTGAAATTGTTTCTATTTCGTTTATTCACTCAGGTTCTATATATAATTGAACTTAACTCGTCATTATTTGGCAGGTTTTTGGAATAGATCTTGTGGAACATGCAAGAGAAAAATTTCAAGGATATGTAATTTGTTCACTTGATGAACAATCGACCTTCGATGATACTTTTGTTTTTGAAACATGTTATAATTTGTCTCGTTTAAGTTACTACATCTTTTGGGATTTTCTAGGATGATAGATTAGGCTGTATTTTAAAATGTTACTGGAAGTGATTGTTTAGCTACTTAGCGTAGATTTCTTTGTTTTGAATGTTTATTTCATACTTAAAAGTGAATATATTATTTTATAAAAATAGCATACAAATATTAATTTGGTCATCGGTATTCTTTGTTTTCAATATTTAGCCCAGTAAGCATTGTCATTTAATACTTCTTACCACAATTTTTTGTTACTCATGTTAGATTTTTTCTGTAGCGAGCTCGATCAATTTTGCCTGTTGGACACCTAGTCTATCTTACAGCCAAGAAATCATCCAGCAAGATATCCAAGAGTTTATAAGATATCATAATGTGTTTAGTGAATTTTTTAAATATATATATATATATCTTATTAACTTCTAAAATAAGATTTTAGAATTTTATAAGCTATTTTCGTAAAATGAAAAAAATAAAGGTAAGAAGTTCCTAATTAATTTTTAAGATTTTAACATATATCTTTAATTTTAACCTTATTAATTACCATGTTGTCTTTATTAACTTCTTATAAGATTAGATCTCGAATACTACAACAACTTATTTTTAAAATAAAATCTAACATTTTATAAACTCTAAAAATATCTTATAAGATGTTGGAGCTTATAAGACATTTTAAATGAACTTAGCTAATTCACACTCTTATTTTTTGAAAATAATGAGTTGCTAACCTATGTTTATGATCTTAACATTTTCCTTCAATTTGGACCAATTTAGAACAAAATTATAATTGCTAACATCTTATTAAGTTCTAGCATCTTATTTTATCCTAACACTTTTGTAACTTATATTTAAAATTTAATCTAACATCTTATAAATTTAAAAAATTTCTTATAAACAATTAAGATATTATATAAGATACTTTAAATAAGTTTAGACAAACACCCCCTTTTAGAAGAGAAGTCATCAAAAGGAAAAGGAAAGGGGAAAAAAAATGCATAAACAATCCAAAACGAAGAAGTCTATTCTCACGCGGAATTGAATTTTGAGG
>JACFYI010001026.1:24223-34882 GCA_014898755.1 Handroanthus guayacan
TTAAAAATAGATTTCCCGCCCAAGCTCGTTAAAGTGGGTTCAAGCCCAAATAGAATCTTGTTCAAGCCAACTTATCGTTTGAATTCATTTGAGACCCCTAGGCTCGTTACAAAACAACATTAATTATTAACAAATTATATCATCCTTTTGTTCTAGAATTTAATTTTTAACATCAAAATATTTTAAAAATTCTACTTAATTGTAATTATTTTGTGAAATACTTGGACTTATTGTCTGAAATAGTTGAGGTGAATTTCAATATTGGATGATCATGACTGTCGTTTAAGATTCAAATTTGATAACTTCTATATATGTCATCAATAATTAACATATCAATTTATATATTTTGTACATAACTATTTCGTAAAATAACCACCATTACAATTAAATTAGTAAGAAATTATTCTAAATTTTGCACTAAAATTTATTGTTAAACAGAAAATGTTTTTGAAATATTACTTTATTGAGTTATTTCACAAAATACTTACAATTTTTGTTTGAAATAATTGGGGTGAATTCTAAGATTGCTGATCTAATACGTTTAAGATATGAGACTATACATCCAATAGATTCTAAACATATATTTTATCAACAAATTTATATACAACGTCGTTAACTGTTAATTATGGATACCACTTTGATTTTTTCAAGCCACGTTTTTCCTTTTTCTTGTTTGGGAATCTCATTCTTGGTATGATACCAAAATATGGTATGGTCTAAAATTACAATTAAATCAAAATTTCCAATTATATAGCACTAGAAGCAGAGATTCCAAAAGCCAAAAAATAATACAACATGGAAAGGAAAGAAGACTATGTACAAATCACATTCTATTCCTCATTTACATCAAGCCCACTTCTATTAACTGTTATCATTATAAAACCTAATTAATACTCCAATTACATCATCATTTCATCGTTAAAACTATGACAACTTTTCTATGTTGGAGGTACAAAGGAAAGCTTCAACAAGTACTTGGTTAAAGCCATTTAGATGGCTATGATTAAATTTTTAAAATGAACAGTCAACTATTGACTCACTAATTTTAGCTAACTACATTAGTTCACTAATTTCAGACTAGCCCAACAGATTATTGGGTCATTGACTTAGTAAAGTATGAGCACTCACTAACTTTACCTTATCCTAGATATAGAAAAAGAAAAAGAGCATTGATTGACAATTAGAAGAAAGGACAAAATTTTCTTTTCTTGAAACTGACTAGCTAGTTCATTGCTTTAAATGTGTTGCTGATAAGTACAAATAAGTATGAATAGTTATAAATTACCCCCAAATCACAATTATTTTTTAAATTTTCTATTAAGTTTAAGACATTAAGAGGTTTTTGCTTATACAATTAACATTTTTTCAGAAAAATAATTAATTATGTCACTTAATTAAAGAGTAATTTAATTAAATCGATATTTGTCACTTAAAATAAGTTTCGTTAATATAACGAAAAATCTTTACAGCTCACGTCACATTAGGATTTTGGAAAGAATTTTATTACATTATCCAAAAAATCAATTTAACTTCTTAATATATCTCGTTTTTAGTGTCTAAACTTTTATGAATTAAACATCCTTAATAATAACTACTATTTGTGCTTCTAAGGAAGCAATTATCACAGTTGTTCCCAATGATAGTTCAGTCTGTAAAAACTCAAACACTAAGGATGAGGGCATATGTATTAGCAAGCTCAGTTAATCTTTTAGATATCATCATTTAATTTCGTCCAAAATTCTAATGCGATGTGAGGTCTATGTAATTTAATAAATTCGTATGAGGGTTGGTGGTAACTTTAAAACTACAAGAAGGTGAGTTGATAAACACTGTAGATCATATGAGAAGTAAATATAATTAACCCTATGTTCAACATATATATATATATATTTTGTGACAATCGAGCCTAAATTGATGGAGCCTTTACATTCATATTTCATATGTATTTTACCAGTTATGCTAAGAAAATAAAGTGCAAAGAAATTATTACTCCTTTAGATGTGTGGATTTATATTTTTTCTATTTCTAAGTTTGTTTGTCTTGTTTACGTGATACCTTTTGGATCTCTGGATCTTTGTGGATCTCTCTTTTTCTATTTCTAAGTATTATTTCTTTTTTTTTTTTTTTTTTTGTTTACTTTTTTTAGAGATTTCTTTGTATGCTCTTGCATGTGTCCATTTCGTCTAGGTAACAATTTTTGACCTTTGCGTTTTCTCTTGTTAACTATTTTCTTCTCCTTAGGTTGCTATTAGTGTTGCTGATTGTCTCGTTGTCCTCTTTCCTCTAGGGTTCATACTATACTTTGTCTTCTCCATGGAATTTGATTTGGATAAATTGATGGAAATTTTGGTTCTTAATGAAGTAGAGGATAGTCCTGTGATTATATAGGAGGAAGTATGGGATCATAATCCGATTAACTCTAATTTAATGCTTGTTGGCCGATTACTCACTCGAATTATAGCACCTGCAGGTATGCAAATGGAAATTAAACCCATTGGGGGAGAAAGGTTGTCATTTTTCTTCGATCATCGAGAGGATAAATTGTGTGCGTTGGAAGGATGCCTGTGGTCTTTTGATAAGCAAGTAGTACTTTTTGGGTGTTTGGAGTAACATCATAACCTACTCGAAGTGGATCTTAATTCATGTGCTTTCTACATTCAAGTTGCTGGTTTGCATATCCCAAAGATGACAAAAGAGATTGCAAAACACATTGGAAATAGAATCCGGGTCTTTAGAGAAGTTGATCTGGATATGCTTGGACGAAGTACATTTGATTATTTATGGTCTAAAGTCAATGTAGATGTCACTAAACCGCTTCGGAGAGTTCAGTGCATTGGCAATACAAGAGGGAAACATGTTTTGATAAGAATCCAGTATGAAAGGCTACCAAAGTTCTGTTATTACTGTGGGTTATTGGGACACATTATGAAATGATGTTCACTTCAACATTCTGAAGATTTTGATCCTCAGTCGGCCTCACTGTCTGGACATTGGCTAAGGGCCACCCCCGGTGGTAGACTTGGGAACTCCACAGGTTCACAATTCTTGATCACGGAAAGTACAAATGATCATGGGCAATTCATGGAAGGTTTCAAATGCCTGAACAATTTTCGATTTTTGTAGGGTACGTTCAACGTTAATAATCAAGTAGTAAGTACACAAATTAAAATATTTCATATCTCTCATGTGATAAACAAAATGAAGTTTTTAGTCTATGATTTTACTATTACATCGTAGACGATGAGCATTCTCCGGTTTTCTAATGCGTGACTGTGAAATGGTACTATTTTTGTAACTTTATACAGGTTGTCATGCCGATCACGAGCTACACGAAATTGAGCTTCATGGCCACATCGTGTTTCTTACCTTAATCGTCTCTTATGTCTTGCTTCATATTTAAGAGGCTGTCTGAATCTAGCTCGAGAGCAAACACACTCAACATTATTTACCAGAGAACCACTTACTATCTTTTTGTGACACCTTCTAATGTCAATCCCATTCTGCCTACCGTAGTTGCAATAAAACCAATTGGCTTCATCAAGACTGCAAAACACTAATTCTCCAACTTCCTTAGGGTCATAAGAAATTCGACTCTAACGAAGCACGCCCTTTTGCATTGAAACTCCCATCACTCTTGTCATCAACTGAGTTACCATTGCATTGTCCCTCCATTTTATCTTTACCCATAGATAGGAAACCCTTAATCTACGCCAATAGAAAAGAAATTCCAATAGTTTTAGAGAAAAGTAGTTTTATTATTTATATGATAAATCAACTTCACATATTTTAATGACTCAAAAGGTAAAAGTAACAAATAACATAAGTCAAGTATCAAATAAATGAGTATAATTAACTAGATTAGCTAGTTAGTGCATGTGCATTGCCTGTGAAGAAGGAGATAAATAAGTAAAGGGCTGTGACATTGAAGAGCCTAAGTTTAAGGGCAACTCTGAAGGTTTCCTTTGGAATTAGTGTAGGTTTTGGGAAAGCATTCGACTCATAAGAAAATAGCAATATTATCACATAGTTGACCATCATGTTAGGGGGAAAACAAGAAAAAATTGTATATAAAAAAATGAACTTGTTTTAATTTCTTCATGTATTTGATTTATTATTTTCCCACCCCATGATGCATTTGGGAATGTTTTCTCTTTGCAAATTGTTGCAAAATTTAAAGTGTGCAAGACTTAATCGCTACCAAGATTATGGAGAATCATAGTAAATTGCTACCAAGATTATGCAGGACCATAGTAAAAGTTTCTAAAAAAGGGCCCTCCAAACATAACCTTATTTAGACCTGGAGTTACGCCTGTAAATGGGTAGGGTATTACGCTACCCATATCCATATCCTAACATACTCATGTAACAAGACCTTATACTCTACCTTACCTAATGGATATTAAGACCCATAGAGTCTACCTTATAATATTAATAGCCATTGGGTCCTACCCTATTGTACCCAAGACCCATTGAGTATATGACAGTAGACATGTCAATTTGGATATTTGAATGTGGATTCAATGTTTATCGATACTGAAAATAAATATCCGCATCTATATCCGTCGGATATCGATAAGATTTTCGAATATTTGATATTCATTTTAATAGTTAGGATACAAATATAATATCGAGATATTGTATCCATTATTCTCAATCTTCACACTATATTTGAATTTATTACTTCATGTATCTAAAATTGTTATATTAATGCCTAAAAACTAAAGTTCATAAGCAAAATTAATTTATCAAAAAAACAAAAAAAAAAAAATTCATGAGCAAAATCATTTCAAATATTCTAGTATTGTCGAAAGTTTTAATATATAGCGTATAATTTTAAATTTTATTTTTATATATAATTTAATACCTATACATTATATTATTTATATAAGTAATTATATCTAAAATTCTGCAAAAATGAGAATAATTTTTGGATGTCGATATTTCGATTTGGATACTATCGTATTCATATCCAAAATTTTAGGCAATGGATACGGATACGGAATATCCGACTATTTGTGGATATGAATAATATCTACAAATTTGAAATACGGATGTAGACAGTCGAACATACATTAGAATATTTTTTATAGGCCTATATGAAAGCATCCTTGATAATTTATATTTTTTCAAATATTCATATTTTTAACCAAATTACCTCACTAGCGTCCTCTAATAAAAAAGTAATAACTTATTCTACAGGCCTTCTTTTTGGAAATCGATTTTTTTGTTTGAAACTAGACTCATTAAGTTTTCCAAGCATATATGGCACACCCTCTAAAGAATTTCCA
This sequence comes from Handroanthus guayacan, assembly GCA_014898755.1. Classification (NCBI taxonomy): domain Eukaryota; kingdom Viridiplantae; phylum Streptophyta; class Magnoliopsida; order Lamiales; family Bignoniaceae; genus Handroanthus; species Handroanthus guayacan. The sequence continues at coordinate 29,512 of JACFYI010001026.1, forward strand.
ATAAAAACAATTTTTTGTTCGAAATTATCTCTTATGCTGGAATTATTACTGCTAAATTTGCTTCGGTATCATTTATTGATTATTTGTTTAAATTTACTACTTTTATGTGAAAAAATATAAAATGAACATGTTTTAATTTAATACAAAAATATTCAAATCGAATAAATATATAATTAATTAATGTAAGTTTACAATTAAAAATATTCAAATCAAGCAAATATATAACTGAAAAAAATTAGTATATTTGTCGTACAAAAATTAAAAAATATATATATATATTCTTAAGTTTATATGCATTCAGTTTACATGTATATTTATTAATATACATTTTATCTTGATAGTAATAATTTTACATCAGTTAATAATTAATAAAATTTATATATTATTATATATAAGTAATTTTTGAGTATGGGTATAGACTCTACCCATAACTTACCCATATTCTGGGTAATTAAGTTATGGGTATAGACCATATCTATACCCATTAAAATATTTTCAATGAGTATTGGTATAGTAAAAAATCAATGGGTATGGATATGGGTCTTCACCCCTTTTTTTGGGTATGAGTAGAGTAAAACCCTACCCATTGACAGCCCTAGAGCTACGTAAATGCCTTTTTTTATTGCAAAACCCAAAAGAATGATATTGTTTCCCTATGTATCTTGTTTCTGCTCTGCTCGAGACACAACTATCAATAAGAACGAGGATCCAAAAATGTCAAGAGACCATTATTCATGAACCATGTCAGTTAAATTCATGTATTAACATGAAGATGATACATTCCTTTGAAACCAGCATTCTATTCAAACTTAATGTAGGAGATATAGCTTTTTGGAGAACGGAGAGTCAGAATGGCACAGAATCAAACAATATTAGAATATGAATTAATTACTTGGATTGAAGGAGAGTAAGAAGGATTGAAGATTGGAACGTGCGAAGTCAATTGTGCACCTGTTGACCAGAGACTAGGCCAACTTATTGGCCACGGCTCTCACCTTGATTCCCATTTGGTTTATGAAGGCGAAAAGCTTTTTCGCTTTGACCCCTCTAGTATGGTCGAGTTGACTGGGTTGGCAATGGATCGGAAGAGAATTTCAAAGAATGAGAGCTCATTTATTTTAGACGGAGATTGAAACTATATAGTCTTTTTTCGGAATTTTACTGAACGGGTCAATCTTCCCCTTCCTCGTTGTTTTAGTAACTTATCCTAAGGTCTCCTCATTAGGAGGAAGAAACCCGCTTTTGTTGCAAGACGGCTTTAAAAAGTTGTATGTCTTTCAAGCCTAGTATTTGGGATCGAGGCTTCCATTTTCTTTATGGCAGTAACTGATTTCCTTGCATCTGGTCGACCAAGGGACCAATAATTTGAGCGCTTGCCTACCATGATATAGATATGAAGAGGAGTTTTGCTTTCTAACAAGATTATTTGGCAAATCCCTTGCTGAGCAATTCAGGATTGTTCGTGAGAAAATAGAAGGGGATTTATTGGAACTTTTGCAATTCACCGGTAACGCCCCGTTCTCGTTGTGAAGAGGTAAAGCTCCATTCTTATGTTGAAGATTTATCCTGCAATTAAAAGGAAAAATGAAGGCAAATTGATGGCGAATTGAAAAGAAGAAATGGAATTAGGGATTCTCTTGAGAATGACGTTGATGAATATCCCTTAAAACTCAAAAGGTAAAAGAAAAAATAAATATAAAAATGTAACATTAATATGGTAACCGATTCAACAGGTTACCCAAAAAAAAAAGCTATTAAAAAATATATAAATTAAAATATAGGACATGTGTCATTTAATTAAGGGGATATCTAATATTAGGTTTTTACTACTTAAACTTATTTTAGACAAGCCCTTCTAAGTACGCTTGTCTTGTTTCCAAAAATTAGGAAAAAATATTAACTTTTTGGTCTATTTTACCTTTCTTCAAAAAGGAGTTAATTAGGATATGTAATCCATGTATTCCATGCTCTAAGTGGCCTATATGCGGCAGGTGGCGAACCAAATCACTTAGTCATGAGTTTACATTTATTCTAATTAAAATAAACCAACTTCATAATTATACAACGGTATTATCAATGATTTTATGTTTTAATTTAACTGAATTTTTTAATTATATAGATTTAGAATAACAGAGGGTAACTTTGGTTAAAAAAACTATCCATCTTTGTTAATTTATCGAAAAAGTTAATTTGTATTTTATGAGAGGAAAAACGGAAACGTATATTTTTTTCCTAGAACCATGTTAAATCCAATAAAAGATAAAACAAAATGTTCACAAAATATGATGTATCAAACAGTATGATTACCGCGACCAAGATCCAGTGGCTTTGAGCGTCACCCCTTTTTGTATTTTACAAGTCTTGTAGAAATACCACTGCTTAGGCCCAATAGTAGCTTGGCTACGACATGGGCTGGGCCACGGCAGGCTTGATCCAACAAGGCTGCTCCAGATGGTATGCTAAGATAGAGCTGGCAATTGGATACTCATAAATAATTCAAGGATAGGTAAACACAAGTTAGATAAATTTAAGGGTTAATTGCATCTGACTATCCTTTGAGATTGTGAAATTACCAAATACTATCCTCGTAGTTTGAAAATTATAAATTAGCCCTCGTAACGTTATAAAATTACCAAATCATCCATTTTGTTAGATTTTTTGACAAAAAATTGATAACGTTCTCTAATTTTAGTCTCTAAAATTACAACAGTCTAGTATAGAGAGATAATGGATAGTCAGTGCAATGAAAAAATTGGAAGATATCAGTAGTTTTCAGTAAAAAAAAAATAATAATAATAACGAAATGGATGATTTAATAATTTTGTAAACTTATGGCGATTAATTTGTAATTTTTAAACCATGTAGTTGGTAGTTTCACAATCTTAGAGGGTAGTGGATGTAATTAACCCTAAATTTAAATGTGGGAAAAATTACCCCGTGTGTTATTGGTAAGGAATAACAAACCAATTATACGTTGTCTTTGGATGAATTCGCACCCCTTCTCCCTTTTCACAGTGAAGGTTTCGAGTTCCACTAGCAGCGTGTGAATGTTTGTCTACTGAATGATAATTTAAAACTTTTTATTATATTTAGTTCATATATTTGATTTTTAATATGTATTAATTTAATGATATTTGATACATAATTGAATATAATTTTTTTTTTCAAAAAAAACAAAGAAAAGAAAAACCAATTACCTTTTGATGATGCCCAAATCTGCCGTCGACATAGAATACTTATCAACTTCGAGATATTGCCCCGCCGGCACTCGTGGTGGGAGGTTTTGTCCTGAAAAGACGTCTCAAAGGATGAAAGAGGGGGATAACTTCTAAACTATCTCAAGCCCTTTGACTATTTCAATATGGGATAAATTTGATATCATCATAAGCCCCCCAATTGAAGCATTTGGGAAGAGACGCATGGCCTTCGTTCTCACAAACGGCGCCAAATGATGATGCCCAAATCTGTCGCCGATATTAAATACTCATCGGCTTCGAGGTATTGTCCCGCTGGTACTCGTGGTGGGGATTTTGCCCTGAAGAGGCGCCTCAAAGGGTGGGGGGATAGTTTAAAACTATCTCAAACCCTTTGACTATTTCGATGTGGGACAAACTTGGTATCACCTGTGATTATGGGTAATTTGCGAGTACCTGTAACAAAATTCTCATTTTACACACACACACACACACACATATATATATATATCTATATATATATTGTTGCAATAAAATTCCAATCACAAAAATAAGATTCCAAAATGTATATGTAAAAATTGCCACCATATTAAGATAACATTGTCAATTAAAACTTTAAATAAAAACCAGATTTTTGGATTAAAACTTTAACTAGCAGTAATAACGAAGCAGCAATAACGTCACATTAGGAATTAGCAATTAGTTTCGCGGTTGAGAATTAAACTTTAACTTCCCTCGGCCGTCGGCGACGATAGTTTTAAATAAAAAGTAAAAAATTAGGAAAATAGATTTTTGGATTAAAACTTTAAATAAAAAAAAATTTATATGTATAAGATATAAATAATATGAATAAAGTATATTTGAGTCATTTTAATTAAATCAAGAATAACATGAAAATAACTTTAAAAAATTCAAAATAAATTATAGTGTCATCTGGTTCCATCTTTTTATAAAAAAAAAATTTATATGTATAAGATATAAATAATATGAATAAAGTATATTGGAGTCATTTTAATTAAATCAAGAATAACATGAAAATAACTTTAAAAAATTCAAAATAAATTATAGTGTCATCTGGTTCCATCTTTTTATATAGAACTTAAACATAGCGCTTATAATCGTCTAAATAATTATTCACATCACGAGTAATTTTTAATTTCTAATTTATGTCTTTTCATTAATAATTTCCATTTCGGAGCTATTCTTTAAGTAATAATCACTATTGGTTCAAAGAATTATATTAAGTTTCACCAAATATATTACTTAAGTAGCTAACCTAATAATGTAATTAATTGTTCTTCTATTTCTTAATGTTAAATTTGTTCAAATAAAATATGACAATGTTTACACTGTTGTTCCCTTGCTATTCTATTAGTATCATCCCAATCAGCAATACAATAGCAACAAAAAATAATAATTTTTATCATTGCATCATGATCCATTGCAATTAGGGATGCAAACGAACCAAGTTGAGCCGTGAGCTCACTCGGCTCGACTCAGCTCATTTGGCTCGAATTTGTGATAAACTCAGAAGCTCGAGTTTGATTATTAATTATTTTATTATGTTCAAGTAATAAGTTCGAGCTTAGGCTTGAATCAGTTAATTATTTTATAAATAATTTAATTTAATTATTTATAATTTTATATTTATATATAAATTATTATTATTATTATTATTTATTTTTTTTCACAAAAAGAAAAAAGGCTTGCGAACCTATGAACAAGTATTATCGGGCTCGAGTTTGGCTCGCTCCAACCCTTCAAACTCGAGCTCCAACACTATTCGAGCTGGCTCGTCAGGCTTGTGGGTAGACTTAGTTCGCTTGCATCCCTAGTTGCAATTCCTTTCTATTTTATTGCTTAATATAATTATTGTACAACCTTGTTTCATATATGGACAGGCGAACACACACATATGCGAAAAGTACGAGTTCCCATATATTTAACATTTGATAGAAGTACTTGTTATTGTGTGATTTATAAGTAAGCCCGAATATGTCTTATACATTAATTTATAAATAGCAAATTGCCCCAAGATAATTCTAACTAATTACTACTGATAATTTTAAGTTTGTCTCATATCGGAAGAGTTGAAGGGCTCGAGATAATTTATAAGTTATCCCTCTCTCTCATTCTTCAAGGCATATTTTTAAGACAAAACCCCTCGCTATGAGTGC
>JACFYI010001026.1:34982-48990 GCA_014898755.1 Handroanthus guayacan
AACGTCACATTAGGAATTAGCAATTAGTTTCGCTGTTGAGAATTAAACTTTAACTTCCCTTGGCAGTCGGCGACGATAGTTTTAAATAAAAAGTTAAAAAAATTAGGAAAATAGATTTTTGGATTAAAACTTTAAATGAAAAAAAAATTATATGTATAAGATATAAATAATGTGAATAAAGCATATTTGAGTCATTTTAATTAAATCAAGAATAACATAAAAATAACTTTAAAAAATTCAAAATAAATTATAGTGTCATCTGGTTCCATCTTTTTATAAAAAAAATTTATATGTACAAGATATAAATAATATGAATAAAGTATATTTGAGTCATCTGGTTCCATCTTTTTATATAGAACTTAAACATACCGCTTATAATTGTCTAAATTATTATTCACATCATGAGTACTCTTTAATTTCTAATTTATGTTTTTTTCATTAATAATTTCCATTTCGGAGCTATTTTTCAAGTAATAATCACTATTGGTTCAAAGAATTATATTAAGTTTCACCAAATATATTACTTAAGTAGCTAACCTAATAATTTAATTAATTGTTCTTCTATTTCTTAATGTTAAATTTGTTCAAATAAAATATGACAATGTTAACGCTGTTGTTCCCTTACTATTCTATTAGTATCATCCCAATTAGCAATAGAATAGCAACAAAAATATTAATTTTTATCATTGCATTATGATCCGTTGTGATTAGGGATGCAAACGAGCCAAGCTGAGCTGAATTTTGACTATTTTTGGGGCTTGAGCTCAGTCGGCTCGACTCAGCTCATTTGGCTCGAATTTATGATAAACTCAGAAGCTCGAGTTTGATTATCAATTATTTTATTATCTTCAAGTAATAAGTTCGAGCTTAGGCTCGAATCAGTTAATTATTTATAATATTTGATTTATATATATAAATTATTATTATTATTAACCAAAAGAAAAAAGGCTTGCGAACCTATGAACAAGTATTATCATGCTCGAGTTTGGCTCAAAACCTCTACAAGCTTGAGTTCAAGCTCGAGCTCCAATACTATTCGAGCCGGCTCATCAGGCTCGTGGGTAGGCTTACTTCGCTTGCATCCCTAGTTGCAATTCCTTACTATTTTATTGCCTAATATAATTACTTTACAATCTTATTTTCATATATGGACAGACGAGCACACACACGCACGAAAAGTACGAGTTCCCATATATTCAACATTTGATAGAAGTATTTGTTACTGTGTGATTATAAGTAAGCCCAAACATGTCTTATGCATTAACTTATAAATAGCAAATTGCCCCAAGATAATTCTAATTAATTGCCACTGATAATTTCAAGTTTGTCTCACATCGGAAGAGTTGAAGGGCTCCAGATAATTTATAAGCTATCTCTCTCTCTCATTCTTCGAAGCTCATATCTAGGACAAAACCTACCGCCATAAGTGTAGACAAGACAATACCTCGAAGTAAATGAGCATTTCATGTCTGGGACGAATTTGGGCATCATCATTTGGCGTCATCTGTGGGGACAAAGGCCATGTGTCTTTTTCCAAACCCCTCGATTGGGGGGCTTATGATGATACCAAGTTTGTTTCAAGTCAGAAGAGTCGAAGGGCTTGAGATCGCTTATAAGCTATCCCCCTCTTGCACCATTCAAGGTGCTTTTTCAGGATAAAAGCTCCCACATAAGCATAGGTAGGATAATACCTCAAAGCAGATGATCAACATTTCATGTCGGCAACAAATTTGGGCATAATCAACTATGTGTATATATATATGTGTGTGGAAATTTGTCTTCTTGACACTCTTAGCTTCCAAAAATTTCTCTAAGTTAAAAATACCGTGAGATTTATTAACTAAGTGTTCTCTCAAAATAAATAGTGTAAATTTACAATGGATAAAGACATCCTTCAATATAAAATTAGTTGATTCCATCATATAATCAACTAAGGGGGTGTTTGATAGGGTATTTAGCCTAAATACCATAATTGGGCCCAATAGAGATTATAGTATTTAGCATTACTGATCTTTTGTTTGATAGGGTAGATTAAGTGAGATTGTTCAATTTTAATTAGTTGTTAGTGTCATGTTTGATAGAATGGATTAAGGGCTATTAGGTGTAAAATTACAAATATATCCTTGGTTAGTTTTTTTTTTTTTTAAATTAAATGCTATTTTGTGTTTTGTTTTTTCCTTTTTTCTCTACTTGAACTTTCGTTTTTTTTTCCTTTTCTTTTTTTCTGTTTAATGGTGTAACCATTATTTTTTATAATGAGTGGACAATACTGTATGTGTAGTTTTCATAGGGGGCGTTCGATACAGTATTTAACCTACATATCATAATTGGGCACGTGAGCTATTAGATGAGATTGTTTAATTTTATCTACCATTTGGTACATGAGATTGCATGGATGATTACAATATTCCACAATCTCTTGTCTTCCATTTAATTGTAGATATTAGTTTGGATTATTTGTTAAAATTACCAATATATCCTTTGAAGCCTTGTATATTAAAATCAAATGAAAATTAGTATTTCTTTTTAAAATAAATTGATAATAGTCACAAATCCCTCCTAACCTCCATTTTAGCTGTTATGAATAGTATTTGAACTTGCTATCCTCTTCTTATTTTTTGTTCTTCTCTTTTTTAAGCTCCATTTCCAAGCTTTCACTACACATATCTTCAGACAAAATCAAACTTAATGTATATGATACTAAACACATCTACCAATTCTTCTATATTATAGATGATTCACTATTAAGCGCAATATCATACAAATGAATGAATTAATTTGACAAAAACCAAATATTAATAACCAACTGCACAAAGCAATCTGAATGATTTTCTTTCTTTCTTTTCTGTTTTTTTTTTTGTATAATTCATGCCATAAATTTGAAGATAATGTTACATCGACATGTCATTTGCAATGGCCTTCTCGATGATGGGGGAACAATATGAATAAAACCCAATCTACCCTTACAAACTTTACAAACCCAAGCAACACCTAAGTGAGCTACAAAATTTTCTTGGAATCCAATGCACATAATTGAAGGCAAAACATTCAAGATAGAAGATCAAGATCAAGCAACTCAATCCCAATCTTCAATGAATGGCTTCTTCAGCTAGATACTGCTCTCACTAGGGCCTTGAAATCAGATTCAATTCTGATCCTTTTGTTCATGATTCATGAACATGCTAGCAACTTGGCAAGCCACTAAGACAGCTTTGGGTTCAGCAATATCTACATCAGCACAAGGGAATCTGTCATGCACATTCCTTCACATTTTCCTTTGTCATTCCTTGCAATGATGACTGTGGCTGCCCATCCATTTTTAAGAGCTGCATCCATATGCAGCTTAATTTCATTCTTCGCACCTAAATCTGCACCTAATTGTCCAAATATGGAATAAAGAGAAGCACAGGTGTAAGACACATTTCGTCTACTAGAATCAAAGTATTGGACCAAACACAACCATGAAAATAGTAATGCCAACAACAAATCCAATAAAAAAATAGCCTTCCTTGTAGCATTATTATTTTTTTTCTCCCTTCTTCCAAATTCATTTATTTATTGTTCATTTAAGATTTTTTATTTTTCGGTTGGCCTCTATGTGTCAGCAATGCAACATGAATTTCATTTTTCTCACATCTTGTCCATTTGAGGGAGTGTTATCTATATGAGCTGCTTTTGCACATCCCCTTTCATAATCAATTGAAGTTAATTAGTAAAATCGAAAGAAATAATATAATTTTACAATGCACAACTAATGCCAACAAAACATCTGAAGTAAAACCGAAAATTTATTCATACATACAAAATCAAATAGAAAGGCATCCACCATAAGATCTACACAATAAATCCAACTTCCCAAATACAATTTAAAAACACGACATGTGGGGAATGCGAATGATTTCACAACGCACTCCGTGTCGTGTGAGGGATGCCCAGTACATATGAGGAAGGATGCAATGTCCCTGACAAATAACGAGAACAACGAGCAAATTGAATTGCAAGGATTGAACAAAAGCAATGATAATCAACTTAACCCTACAAAAAGCGAGAATTATGAAAAATGCCAAGTAAAAGAGAAAGAAACAGAAGAAGAATGTTAAAGGATATGTGGTTGTCGGCCAAAAACCCGCACGGAAATGTGTCTTATTTCCAAAATACCCAATTGGAAGGAGTCAAAATATGACATGTAATTCGAATTTGAACAATCACATAACCGCATATGTGCATCGGAGCAATATTCGATAAATGAACTCTTTCACAATAAATCGTCGCTTATAAACACCCAATCAAATCGATTTAATACAGGCATTTACATGAACTTACACAGATAACTTGTCAAAAACGCAGCTGCACGTTTTTGCGAGAGTGTTGAAACCACAGATCTGGGACCGAGGGCGTGGATGGAGAATCTCGATAGCCGGACAATTGGTAAAGAAGTGTATGGCACTATCCCCACGGAACCAGAAGTTAGATCTCTGCCGAACCTGATCGTCCAAGCAGAGTGTCGATGAAGCGTCGGATAGAGGGAAGCTTTGTTTAGAGAAGGAGGTTTTGGTGTGATGGGGAAATTGATTCTGACAGCGAAGAGAAAGGAGGAGAAAGATGCAGGGGCAACTATGGGACTTGAATCAGATAGGGAGGGAGAATGTGGTAATTTTGCACCTAATCTCAATCTCACCTCCCTCAATCTCTGGGTCAGTGAAGAGATTGTAAAATCCCATAATCCAACTACAGAGTCGGGCTGCTGCAATTAAACGGGCCGGCCCGCAAAGCTAAACTCCCCAATCAAACAACACATTATGGTATTTCAAATCCCATAAAAGGGCCTAATCCATTGTATCAAACACACCCTAAGAATAACGACAGAAATTATTGTTAAAGTCTCTACCTAATGAAAAGATCTTTCAAACCGTCTTTATGACAAACTTAAAGACATCTTGTCAAGAGTCTACAAAATCACACGCCGCAGCAATAAATTTTAACCCCCCGCCCCCGCGGCGGCTTCCCTTCCTCTAGCGTGCATACTTCGTCACACGTTGCTTGTATCGAGCTTGTAATTAATAAAAAATTCCTACAACAAATTTTTTAGGACAAAAATTAATTAAACTTAACTTAAATTATCATAAAATTAATTATTGACAAGACATGTACTAAAGGACTTGTGAAGTAATCAGCTGCGACGCCACATAGGAACCCATTGGATTTTTTTTTTACTATAATATAATATATATTTAAATACTATACTATAAAATATATAGGTGTAGAACCCTACTTTTAAATCGACAGTACATCATTAAATAAAAGTTTAGGAGTCTAGAATGTGAAAAGTAAAGGTCAATTAACACTAGAATTTGAAGTTTGAAGAAGCTTCTTTCCTTTGGTCAATATTTAAATATCAAACCAAATTATTTTATCCATAACTCGTGTTTATTACATTTCAATCAATTTGTCAAACTCAAGCAATTTTAATTAGTAAGTCAAAATTTTATGTTTTTATTAATTTAATAATGTCTTAGTGAATTGTTTTGTTAACCTTTTCGTAGTTTTTTTGTATTATTGGATATGTAATTTTTTCAATTTATTTTTGCATAATATATGTTTTGATATAATATGCTAATTTACCATACTTTTTTTTTGGTAGAGACAAATTTCAAATAATTTTTTATCATTTATTAATATTTTGAAAGGACCCTACTGAAGCAAGATTGTGGAGTCACCACTGGACATAATAAATCCATCATAAAACAATGTTGTGTGCCAGATTTCATTGAATTTGTGCTGTAATTTTCCACAAATGAAACAAATGTTCTTTATGTAGTGATTGACTGCACTTTATGAATGAACATCAACGTTATAATTTATTTTGAAAAATTATGTTCTTAGTCCTATAAGTTAATCACTTTTCATTTTTGGTCCTACATGTTTTAAGTTTTGAAGTTTAATCCTATAAGAGAATGAATTTTGAAAAAAGACCAATTTTCCTGCCAAAGTTCGAAGAAATGCCAGAAATGCAGAATGGCACATTAAGAGTTGACCAATTTGACCAGAGACGTTGATGCCGCACATTAGAAATCTGAATAATTTGCATCTTTAGAAAAAAATGTGCATTTTTCAAATATTTATTCTTCTTATAAAGATTAAAGTTCAAAACTCAAAATATACACGATCAAAAGCGAAAAATAATTAATTTAAAGGACCAAAAATATAATTTTCGATTCATTAAATATGCACTTAAACACATTCCACCTTCTTTAATTCATTAATTCTATAAACCCTCGTCATAATCTCAAGGTTCCAATCAAATAACCAAAGGAAAACAAAAACAAAAAATAATGCAAAATCGAATTAATAAAAGAAGATAAATCAAACGATATATATCACCTGAAAAGATAAGAAAAGGCTGAAGTTTGGAATTGTTTCCAAGAAAAGGATAAGCTTCTAAATTGCTGCCAACATATGGACTGCTGCACATAAAGGAAGCAGATGACTATGAAATTAATATTTAAATTAAGGGCTTGCTTCATTTCGAAGAATCTGATCAGATATTTGTCCCCTGATTTAAATTTAACAAAATAAATAAATAAATAAATAAATAAACCTCAATTTCAAGAACCCGAAAATGACGCTCAAGGCACTTTACAGGTTCATGTCTTTTGTAATTTGCCTCGAGAGGAGCTTCTCGTTACCACTATTCACGTGCATACATTATAAGACACAAAAGGAATTGCCTATTGTGTTATTGTAATATTTTAATATATAAAGATATTAGTGACACTAAAAGATTGTGATAACTTATCTATGCTTTGATGCGTCAAAGGGAAAATAAATGCAAAAAAACAAAATAAAATAAAGAACAGCAGAAATAGTGTCTGCAATTAAACGAAGTGATTTTCTTTTAAAAATCAGGAAATTAAAAGTAAAAGTGAATCGTAAAAATTGAGAGAGTTTAGAACTAAAGCTACAAATAAAAGCTTATGATCGGTGTTCGTTAGGAAGTTATATTTCACAATTTTTCCAGCCCCACATTTGATGAAAAAGCAGAACAAAAATCTATAAGCACTTCATAGATATTGGCTGATTTTTGCATAAATCCATTCTAACAAAAGCAAATTTATTTCACCAAACATATTTAATAGTTAGAACCTAAAACTTACTGTAAAAATAATAATTAATGCCAAACACGCTGAAAGTTCTTTTCATTTTACCGCCAACTTAAAATTAATGTATAGTGACACGACATCAATTATGTTACAACAAATTTTGTCATAATGGCCAATTTTTATTGTAGTGATACTAGTATCTGGAAATTATAATATATACATATATATATACGGTAAATTACATTTTTAATAATGTAACTATAAATATTATCTTTCACTTTTAGTCCTTTATATATGTATTAACTCAACATTTTTAGTTTTGTAAGTAGAAATAATTTGCAATTTATACTCATTTTTAGCAATTTTAGTTTAATAAGTAATAAAAATTTTATTATTTTAGTCACATCTTAGTCGCCTGTGAGTCGGACTAGAATTGCTAGTACTCACATAAAGTGAAAATTATTATTATTTGCAGAACAAAAATTTGTTGAGTTAATACATATCGGACCAAAAGTGAAATATAAATATAATATATTTTACAGAATTAAAAATTGCATTTCCCTTTTATGTATATATTTATAGAGAGAAAATTATAAACCCTAGAAAAATATACAATATAAACCTCTTGTTAATTAGCTATAGACGAAGCCCACAACTCTTTGCATCTCGTAAAATGTTTTCAAACCGTCAACGGTTTTAATGAGCCCTTCATCCATGCATGCATCTTAGGTTAGATCGAGTAATATGATCTCATCAGCTGCTGCGAAAATAATTTGTTAAATCAAACAAAAAACCACAATATAATTATGAAATGATTGCACACTTGTGCCTGTCATTAGTTTAATTTGTTATTTTATTTTATAACATAAAATATATCAAGTTTTTATATTGTCTTTCCAATCAATATATATTAACGCGTTTATTTGATTGCATTTATAACTAAGAACGACTAATTTGATAAAAAAAAAAAAAAAAAAAAAAACACAAGAGAAGAAGTGAGAATGACTAATGCTCATTAGTTACATGATAATCAACAAATCAGAACCCATATTCAAACTGCCAAAAGTTAGTGGAATGTTACTCAAAGTAATTTAAGGAAATTTTTTTTCCCCAGTTCAAGACGATAGGTGAAATATCACTTTAGATCATATCTAATTCAAATTATTTTTCATTTCCTATTCCATTTCATATATATGTGACAAATGAATTACATTTACAACCAAATATTTCTAGGAAAAAAAAAGTATTTAATAGTCATGTGCTACTTTGGATCTTCTCTATATTCAATTTGTATTCTACTTCCTATTACTTTCAATACGCATACAAATGTATGTCATGCATGCCGTATCTACAACCAAATAATATATTCTTTTAGATATTTATCAGATGAGATAGGAGAACAAATACATTTTGGAGTAGAGTATTCCTACCGATTATGTATATCAAATGAAATAAAAGACGAAATACAATACAAATTCAATGATCGCTGCATGTAAGCATCCTTCATAATTAAAGGGAGAGGTAAATTACATTTTGCCCCTCTATATATGAAAGATGACCTAGTAAAAAATAATAGGCACTAAAGCCTTCTTTATATTTCTAAAAATGAAAGTCATTGTATTTTTACATAAGGGGCCGGGTTAAAATATATTTCCTTTTTTAAAAAAACAAAACACTAGATGCTTGGTACCGTTCATACTTTCATAGGGGATGTTCTGCCTATTTTATCTTCCTTAATGAGTAAAATACAGTACTTGAGCTCATCAAGAAACAGAAAGTTTTACAATGTTCTACAAAGAAATTGCAGTCATTCATCATTAACACTATCACTGCCACTATCATTGTCCTCATCCCAAAGTAAATAAAACTAAACCACACTGATCACAACAAAAAACAACGAAATCCCCAATAAATTACTCAACATAAAAAAAAATGAAACCCCAAGTTGATCTAAGGCGAATTGCATTCTTTCTTCCTATTATATATCAGAAGTTAATGAAACAAGAAAATCAATTTGATTACCTGCTAGAACGGCGACCTACCAGTAGCCCAAAACGCCTCGTTTGGCATCTGATTAATGGAGTTAAGCAGATTAGGTGCCATCCCTGGGAACAAACAAGCCTCTCCTAGCATCTGCTGCCCGCCACCGCCACTGCCGCCGCCGCCGCCGCCTGGCGGAGACCCAAGTGAAGTTCCCTGAACCTGAGTTGCATTCTCATCTTCCTCTAAAGGCAGTCTTTCATATGCAGCATTGCTAAACGAAGCCGCCATTATCATAACCGGCCCGGACGCAAGAAGCTGGCCCACCACGCCGCCGCCCACCACCTGACCTTGAGACCCAGCTAAATATATAGTCAAGCCAGTGGCTGCTGGTGGAGCCGGCGGTGGTAGGAAAGATCCCGACAAGGACAAGATTTCGAACCGGCCTTGTAACGTCATGACAGCCCCCGGCGACGCAGGTTGTCTTAGTGTTACATTTGTCACGTTCCCACTTCCATTCATAATGCACACACCTTATTGTAACATATTTTATAATATGGGTTAATATTTCAGAAATGAGATATGCCTAATTTCATAAAATCTGAATACGAAAAATGCTAGTCGAACTGTCTAAAATAAAATCACAATCTAATATATAAAATGAATAAGAGATAGCCCCTTTTCGAGGCAAAAAATTATTAAGAAAATAATGGACAATTAAAATATCTTAAAATTCATCATAAAAGTTCGTAATAATTGACCACATAATGAAACAATAAATTAATTTATCAAAAAGAAAAGAAATAAATTGGCCAAATTTTAATAAGACCATGTGAAGTCAAGATATTATAAAAATAATAATAAGGACATAGAACTCAATAAATATTGGAAATGAAAATTTAAATAATTAAGAAATTTTAAAGCTTCAATTCCAACAAACCTCTCTGGCGGGCACGGGCGAATATCGCGATGCTGTCTATGATGTCGGAGCCGTCGGAGACTTCCATGACGTGTGTTCGGAGGGCGTTGGCACTGTCGCGGGTGATGATGATAGGTGGTTTGGCCTTGTTTTTGGATCCAGGGGGACGGCCTCTTGGCCTTCTGTCTCCAGACATCTCATGACCTTCCGCTGCGGCGCTGCTGTCCTTTCCGGCAGAGTCGGCGTTGCCTTGTTCTTGATTGCGGTTTTGTTCACTGGTTTCGCTTTGCTCGTCTTTGGAATTATGGAAGTGGTGATGCAAATTGAAATCCCTTGTGTTGAATGGAGGTGGAAGTGAATGATTATCCATGCTAATTTCTTCCTTCGATTTCAGCTTAACTAATCTCTATGCTATGTTTGGATGAAGGAGTCTGGTGAGGAGAATGAGGAGAAAAAGTTAAAGCTACAAAAGATAAAGTACAAAGTTATATCATCTCAAGTACAAGAAGAATTTTTCTTCCCTCTTGATTTCTTAAATCCAAGAAACAAACATAGGGTTACTAACCTTGAACAGTCGAAACTGAGGAAAAAAAGGAGTAATGATTTGGAAAAGGGTGCGAAAGAAGTTTGGGGTTTGTTTACCTTCTTTTGGTAGCTTTTGAGGAACTAAGGTAATGATGTATAGTATATGACGAAATTTTGAACTGAACCCATTGGCGGCTAAGATGTTTGATAGATTTGCTGTCGTTTAGGATCGTGAAAGATGAAGTTGTGATATGACGACCTAGATTTGGTTGTGTTCTTGGATTTCAGAGTGTCTGGATTAGGGTTTGATTTTGGGAAAGAATGATAGTATCTTCTCATATGTGGTGGACCTCTCTGTCTCTCTTTCTTTATCTCTCTCTCCCCGCCTCTCTCTCTCTCTCTCTCTCTCTCTCTCTCTCTCTCTCTCTCTCTCTCTCACACACACACACACACACACACACCAAGTGTATCTATATTTATATTTATCCACACATCATCAAAATGTTATGATTGTGGTTTTAATAATCTAGTAACTCCAAGGTCCCCTCTCCAATTATTATACAACTAGTCATTGTCCATATGTTTCACAATGACTTTAATCAACCAAGAGAAATTAAATACTGACCTTTTCTTTTGTCATGTATGAGCTTGATTCCTTCCACTGGACTATGATAGTTGATTGGTTAAGGTTTTCTATAATTGGGGAATAAGTTTTTTCTAGTTTTATTATACATATTGCATGACTTTTAGCTGCTATGTAGCCAGTTAATTAGGAAGGAAGTTCCTTACCAATAAAAAAAGGTTTCTCTTATGCAATAGTGCTTGAACATCCAACAGCCTGGAAACCTATGTAATGGATCTATATCTAATTATTGTTACCCACATGAATTATTATTTAACCATAGTTCAAGATATTGGCCTGATATTTGTTGATTTGTACCTTGCATTCACACATAGATAGAAGCTGTTGCACCTCAAGTAAGTGCTTTGCTACCATGAATCCAGAAACTTTAACATTTGAGGTAGAGGATCGCACCCGCACGCTACCTTGAGTGAGTACCCCGTATGTTACCTGAAGATTGAATGTCGGGATCCATAGACTTGCCCGACCCTACACTATGTTTCTTGGGGTTGGCTACGGTCCGATAACCATGATTTTACTTAACATCCTACACCTCTTAAAAAGTTGCCATACGTACAAATGATTCTTTTAAACCATTATCTCTTAAGTTAAATGACAAAATTAACTTTTATGATAATTTATTATAAAAATTAATTATTTCCTATAAAAAATTTGCCCAATTCCCTGCTAGGGCTTTTTCCTTATATTTTCATTAATTCTCGCCGCCTGTGGGAGCATTTGTTGCAGGGTCAGAGGCTTCATAGACTTAATTACGCAGCCGTCGAAGAGTTTTTCCAAGGCTCACATCCAAAGCAATTTCATCTCCATTATCAACATTCGTGATGATTGGCAGGGCTTTTCTTCTTAGCAAAACACCTTGGAAGTCCCCACTGTTGCCTCACCACCGGTGGCAAATAAATCATCGAAGAACTGAGAGAGACGAGAAGAGCTTGTCGGAAAACTGAAGCAGTATTCTCCAAAGCGTTTTAGGGTTGATGGCACACTAATAGTCGTCGAAATTTAATGGTGTGAAGTACAATTTGAAAGAAATTGCATAATTGATGTGATAATTAATTTTTTATATTAAATTATCATAAAGGTTAATTTTGTCATTTAACTTAAGAGATAATGGTTTAAAATGATTATTTGTATACGTGGCAACTTTTTAAGGGGTATAGGATGTTAAGTAAAATCATGGTTATTGAACCCTAGCAAACCCCACGTTTCTTTTTGAAGAAAGAAGCTAGTAAATGGCGCACCTCACGCCTGCTATGCCTCTCTCCGCCTTCCCTCCATAGTGATAGGGAATTTGGATTAAATCTTGGAAAAAATATGGGTTCTATATGTTTCCAAAGATAATCTTTGTAATTCTATGAGTGGAAAAATTGCAGTTTTTGTCTTATATGTATGTCAATTTTTACTTAATGACCAGTATCTTTCTAATTTCGAATTCACGTCTTGTATCTTTATATTGTTTTACAAAAAATGTCTTCTTTCGTCGGAGTACCAAAAGGTCGTTGGAAAAATGACTTGGTATGGAGCCACATCACCGCCACATCATTTTTTTCTTTGACTTTTTGGTTCGCCGGCCATGCCACGTCACCTTTTCCAATGAAGTGAAAAAGGGTATTTTTTGTAAAATAGCGTAAAGATACAGGACATGAATTCGAAATTGGAAAGATACAGGACATTAAGTGAAAAGTGACATATTTATAAGGCAAAAACTGCAATTTTCCCTTTTGTGAGTCATTTTGTGAATTCTTTCAAAGAGGGCACGTGGTGTTGCGAGGTTGAGTGTGCAACCTTGTCACACCCAAAGATTTCCTTAACGTAGAAATTTTAAAATTCGCCTATTTTGGGAATTCAAAACAAATTCAAGAAAACGAGCAACGTCTTAATTTCTAATTACGTATCACGTGTCCAAATATATTTCTCTCGTTTGGGCCTCAACATTAACCGAAAATTTCGACTCAATTAGACTTAATTTGGTTTAAACGAAGGCCCAACCATTTTTCAACTTTAGCCCATGTGTGAATATATACATACATACCAAATAAACCAAAAATTTATATGTATATATTGGATATATATGTCTCCAATCTGAAAAATGGTGATTAAGCATGGTAAACCATGCTTTTTGAGGAAAAAACAAACTTAGAGGAGGACAACTCACATTTCATGATGGCCAAGTAGTGACTAAGCACTCTTTTCACTCAATAAAAGAGATTAGGGTCTTGAAACTTCCTCCACACTTCTCCAAAAATCTGAAAAAATTAGCCATAACACTCCCTCACCCTCTCTCAACTCTCTCGGCCCTCTCTCTCTCAACATACCCATATCCACACTTTTAAACATAAGTTGAAGGAGACTAAGAAAAACCTAAGGGGTTACCACTCTACTACTTGGTAAGCTAGGTTTGAGACTTGTTGGTATGGCTTGGATATGGAAATATAGAGCTTAATATTGGTATATGTATTCGGTTAGGTGTTGATACGGAAGTGAAACCGGAACTTGGAACTCAAAGTTCATTTAATCAATCTTAGGGCTAAGGTAAGATTTATGGCTCTTCGTTTCCATTCTTGAGCATATGTTCCTTTCATGATCCATGTGTTATCTTATTATAAACTCTTCAACATGCTATTCATGGTTATATACTTGTTGGCTATGAGCTCTTCTTTGAATATGGAATGATGATTTTGTTGAGTATATTGAGTTTATAATACAAATGGAGATGTTCTCCTTGTTACATACGTGAAAAACCCTTGACTTGAGCATCTTATACACTCAACAATTCCTTGACAACGTAATTTGAGCTCTGGAGTATTCTTGGACCAAGGATCATGGACTAGGAGATGGATTTAG
>JACFYI010001026.1:49090-68622 GCA_014898755.1 Handroanthus guayacan
AGGCAGTTGAGCTTATGTTTTGGGAAATCATGTAAAATGTACGATCATTTTGGTGAATGAGAATTTCGATGGTTTTAGTTTGTTTTGAACATGTAAATTTCTCATTTTGGCTTTAGCTTGTATGTCCGACCGCGAGTGACGTTCCGGACCGCGAGATGGGTGTGCTATCGCGATCCGGGGCGCCACAAACCTTATGTTGTAATTTTTGACATTTTTCTTAGTGAATTCACTATCTTTGATTGTGGAGATAAACATTGTCAAACCACATTAAATTTTTGCGGTCAATTTTGTTCATGTTTTACATGCTACATATATTGATTTTCAGTAAACTGGCATGCGAGCGCAATGAGTGGTATTGGTACTACGTTGGGGATGGTGTCTATCAAATGCGAGATTCATAAGTTCAATGGAAAGAACAATTTTGATTTGTGGAGTGCCGATAAGGGCTACAGAAAGCATTGAAGGGAAATGATAACTTGTCAAATTTGCTTTCAGAAAGAAAAGGATGAGTTTATAGAAAAGGCTTATATATGATGCATTACTCCTATCATTTGCAAAAAATGTGTTGAGAGAGGTAGTTGGAGAGAAGATATCCTCGTTGTGCCCATTAGGTGCTAGAGAAGGTAATGAGGTGAATATCAAGGCAAGGTGGAGAATTATTTTAAGTAATGCCTTGCATTCAAGCACAAACCAAAGCTTTCGCGTCCCCACGTAGGTAATCTCTGCCCCCTTTGAGAAGGTTATACCTTTAAGACAAAATAGTTTGTGCCTACGGAGACGATTTCTTTTGAAGAAAGGAAATCTAACAGCGACTAAATAATAAAGAAAGGTTCTAGAGAGTTCCATAGGTCATAGTATCTTTATGAGTGTTGGGTTTGTCTTTACAGATAGGGGTAGTCTGGTAATAACTGCTGTGTCTGTTTTTATTTTGGGGCTGATGTAATTTCTTTTACATCAATTCCTTTGGTCAAGATGAGGGATGAATTCTATGCCTTCAAAGACTAATTTGCCTTGCTTTGGCACGCTTGTGATTTCTAGATATCATCTTCCAAAATACAATTATCACTTTCTCGAGACAATAGTACTACAAATTTGTAGAAACAACAAACTTCAAAATATATTTAATTATCTATCTCACAACTTTTGTAGCTTTACAACGCCACTAATTAAAATCTGATGGATTGGAAATCCAAACTCTTTCTAGATTTAACTAACTACCAACCTTTTTCAAGCCAATATTTTAAGTTTGAGACTTCTCCCTTTTATTTTTCCCTTTTTATTTTTTTTATGATCTCATACAACTCATCAAAAGTCTAAATATGGTCGAGACTTCTCTTTTTTTCTTTCTCTTCTTTGTGATTTCATACAATGCTTCAGCTATTTTGATTGGACTGTATACCTTGTATAATGAGCTGTACTTGAGATGTAATTCCTAGATTACTAATCATATTGGGCTCGCATACCAGTTGTCATTCTTTTTCGGACATCCATCTCAATTTAAATACAAGTGAAAAATCATCTATCAAGAAGCTCACTTGCTAGGTTCAAAGTTGTGAAATAGAACAATATCTTGTGGTACCATTTTCATTGCTGAGTTTTAAAAACCTTCTTTTGGCCCCTTTTTTCTCCTAGCAAGGAGTCGTGGCTTCTACTCTATTTATTGATATCACCGAAATCACACTTTCAAATATTTGTCTAAAATTCTTGTGTTCGTCTCTATAGTTAAAAGCTAGTCTGTTTTTTTTTATCTATCAACTCTTGGTCGAGACAAGAGCTAAATTTTCATTTGCAAGTTGAATTTGCTCAGCCCAATTACTTATAGTTTCTAGTAATTGTCTCTCCAAACATAACGATCCATTTTTCAAGAATAGCAAAGCTCCAAATCAAATTTTTGAGCACCCAAATTCAAATGTAACAATCACGTGACCGTATTATCTTTGCTTTTTTGATATACGATAAATAATAATCTTAATAATTGTTAATAGGAGTGTCCACATGTCTACTGAAGTGAACAAGTGTCTCTTCCCCCCGTGTTTTGCGGATCTATTACTTGAATATTTCATTGACCTCACCCAGAAGAACGGGCTGATTCCTCCGTGAAGGCAGTTCTTTATCCTCTTACGCTCCCAAGAAAACTTTCCCTTTTTCTCTTGTCTTTTCCACTGTTTTCTTTTTCTTTGTAAATTTAATAAAATTCACAAAGAAAGTGGGAGATTAAAAAATAATATAGCCTTATCCTCCCACAATTTACGAATTACGTATGAACTAAAAGTAATATGGCCGTTTAATTATATAAAGAGTCATGACCCATGAAAAGGTGTATGAAATGATGGACATTGTTAGGCACCAAGTGATAAAAATGTTATAAATTATTGGAAAACAAGTGAACACATTAATTGAGCTTTTGGCCTTATTGCAAAATTGGTGAACTTGTGCTCGAGCTTGAAATGCAAGAAAATAGAGGAGTAATCATGAATTTCGACAAATGATTTGGTGAGCTCCTTATACGTCGAGCCTTAATTAAGATTTAAGATTGAGCTTGAGCTCGCCAGGGTCATTTAATTAAAGATTTAATTCAATTTTGAAAATTAAAATTATAATTCAAATTTTAAGAAATTTATAAGATACACAATATTTTTACAATAACTCATAGTTTAAGAATTTTTTTTTCAAAATATAATTTATTAAATTTAAAATATATATATATATTTGTTTATACAATATAATAAAGAAAAAATTCGTATTAAAAATCATTTCAATAGATTTCTTAATGCTAGAAATTTATCTTACCCAAAAGATTAATTATTAAATTTTTTTCAGAATGAAAAATATGAAGTTTATTTTCTTGGATGAAACAATATTTAAATGTATTGTATAAAAGTTCATGTCAAAGAATTTTTAGTAGCTCTCCTAAAAGATATTAAGAAATTAATCATAAAAAGGAAATGTTTCTAAACACATTTTTGGCAACTTCAGTTATTAATAATTTAATTACACTAAAAATCATTGATAGTAAATTTCCTTCTAGTTAGATGGCAGAAAATTTTTAATTGATTTAAGTTTATTCTAATAAGGTCATGACTAGAATATCTCAATATCTTTTATCATTGTTAAGTATTAAAAAACATATTCAACTTGAAAAAAAAGAGAGGATATTTTTATGATAATATTGTATTATTAATGAATATTTTTCTTTTTTATTAGAGAAGGAATTAATTCATCATAGGTTCATCTCTAAACTGTGTAATTAAAGCGTGAAGTTTGTCTGAGTTGCATAACTCTTGAATTTAGAATTTCAAAGTTGACGATATAATAGTTAATTATTTTATTAGAATTTAGAAGCAAACATTTTTATATCTAATCAAGATATATTAATTTAAATCATTATTTTTCCTATAAATAAAAGAAGGAATAAAATGTTAAAATTCTCTTTTATTGCACTACAAAAAGTACAGCAAATGTGACAAAAAAAATTGAATGATAATGTGAAAATTATCACTATTTCTAAGTAAATAGTGACAAAAATTTATACTTTGTCATAAAAAAATATTTTAACAAACTTAATAGAAACAACAATGTTTATTATTGAAAATTACTTATACATGTATAGTGATTATCTAGTGAAAATGAAAATCTTTTCCTTAAATTATTGTGACAATTGATGTTATGATCACTAAATTACAGTGACAATGATTCTCACTATATATGTGTCACCAATTATCTATAGTAACAGTTTAAAACACCATTTTTGTCACTAATAAACTGTATAGTGATAATACAAAAACTATGGTCACCAAACAAATAAAATTTATTGTCACTTAATATCTATTAGTAGTGACAATTTTCATATTGTGACATATTTTTTTGTGACTCATATTAGATTTTTTTCTTTATTTATTTTTTTTTTTGGTAAAGAACGTCTTTAATGTTCTCACTAATGTGGTTAATGTTCTATCTTCTTAAAATAAAAACTAAAGAAATTATATAATATATATATATATATATAATATACATATATATGTATATGTTTATATAGTTATACTTTGAATAGCTAAGAGAAAAGAAAAGAACACTAGAGAACATTCATTGCCTTTTTTCGAATTGAGTAAATACATCAGATGCTTGCATATCTATATCTAAAAAACAACTAGCAATAATTTCCTAAAAACTTCAACCACTTATAGAAGATCCTGCCTCTCTCTGTAACAGAGTACATAATCTGATTTCATGTACCTATAAAAAAGGATCTAAATTATTTATGTAATTGAACCAAACAGAAGTACGACACATTAATCTTTAGCACTCCCCTTAGTGCATGCTTATGATCAACGACTCAAAGAGCAGCCTTAAACATTCAAACTTAATCTTTGCCAAATCGTTTTTAAATATGTTTGCAGCTTGATCATTTGTGGAAATTTCTTTTAGCTCAATTTCTTGATCTAGCACTTTCTTTTGAATGTAGCATTGACTAATTTCAATATAATTTGCCAGGCCATGAAAAATAGGACTTGATGCAAGTTTGACGATGTTTTCATTGTCACATTTAATTTGGACAGTGTAACTAACTTTGAACAACATATCTCCTATTAACTTCTTAAACCACCTAGATTTTTGTGTAGCCATTGCCTTAGTTTTAGTACTAGACAAAGCAAACAATGTTTGCTTCTTGCTGCATGAAGATATCATAGCTAAACTAGTGCTGAAATAATAACCTAAAGTTGAATGTCTATCATTTATGTAGCCCAGTCGACGAAAGTAAAACTATTTAGCAAGAACTTTGTACATGGGGCCATGATCAAGTGACCCTTATACATTACGAAGAATTTTTCTTGCCATATCTAAGTGAGAATTTCTCGAATACTACATAAACTCAAAAATCACCCTGAAAGAATAATCAATCTTAGTTGGTATTACAATTAAATAAATTAAACAACCAACAAGTTGTTGACATTTTCTAGCATCCTCTAATGGCTTCCTTTATCTTTCATTAGCATGAGATACGATTCCATTGATGTGGCCATTTCTTTTGACTCCCCCAGGCCAAAACGCTTAGTTTCCTTGCATATTGTGGTAGACAGTTTAGCATAAGAATGGGGTGAATTATGTCTTTAAACCTTTTCAGCATAGCAGAAGAATCATATCATGAATGACAACTTCCATGAAGTGATCGTTCAATACTTGCACAACTTAAGCTAATTGTTAGCCAGCAAGAAAACAATAAGCAATGAATAAAGCAATAAAAACAATAAGCAATAAATAAAGTAGTAGAAAATATTATGTAGAAAGCAATAAAAAGCATGATGAATCCTGGTGCTCTATCTAAGGTTTTCAACTTAGGATTTCAAATAATAATTTACTATTACTTGATCTTTTATAGAAGTAGATCAAAATCTAAACATTCATGGGATATAGTTCTCGCCCATATTTTTATTAAAGAAATCCTAATGCAGACTTTTGTGGGTGCAATCATGACCTAGACTTTTGTGAGAAAACAACCGAACCTAGTTCTTTACAGTTCTACGGAAGAACCAAACCTTGACTTTTGTAGACTAAGCCACAATCCAACTTTTAATATGGCTGAAGTCTAACAGAAAGTAAATGCTTTATAGGAAAATAAATTTCTTTAGCACTTAATCAATTTTTAACAGGATCAAGTTCAAAACCAACTTTTATGGTTTAATTGTACGTAGTGCATCTCCAAAAAACAAATTCCTTCAGTACTCAAACGTTATGTCAAATACTCAGACTTTATGTCTAAGTTTTAAACTTACAAAGTGACTTACTGCACTAGAGAAACAAGACAAGGGCAGGAGTAGGTATGATGAGCTCACTCCAAGCTAAATATTCAAGTTATAGATCACACTCAACCTATTCTATAAGATTTACAAAAGAAGGCTCTTAGAATTTGAGTGGTTTCTGTTGAAAAAGCTTGATGCTTGAGTACCTATGAATTTATCAAGCCTGGACATGAATTTAGATCTTCTCATCTTCATTTGAAGTGGCTCTCCACGTATTTATAGGCCAACAAGCCTTTTTGAAGTTGTTATTCATAAGAACTAGTCATTCCAAACTCTCCTATTTCGGTTGGACAAGTTTTGAATTCAACACTAACAACTCCATACAATTTTCTGTTTTTGTGTATGGTCTACCTCGCTCAACTAAAAGTCGTTTAACCCTTTTTTTTTTCCTACTCCAAGAAAGATACTTTTTTGACTATTTGAATTCAAATTAAAGCCATTTGATTATCAGAAGGATTCTTTTTTCTTTTTTCTTTTTTTTTTTTTTTGGCAGTAGGGATGATTCCGTATGCAGTTATTTTCATTGTTCAGTTCATCATGGACTAACTCCTTTCTTTCATGAGGAATAGGATAATTACACTTTAACCCCAAAATTATTGCCTTTTTTGCACTTCACCTAACAAACTTTTTTTGCCTCAAACAACCATATTTTCAAGTTACCCCTAAACTAGTTTTCAATGGAATATTATGGAAATTCCAGAAAGATACCATCGGCCATTTGTAAATGAAGGATAGTTTTGTTCTACAACCCCCAATGAGGACGCTGGAATGGAAATGACAATTTAGAGGTAGAAGATTGCTTTGGGAATAGGTTTAGGTTGCATTTGGGGAATAGTACTTGTTCTGGCAGATGATGGGAGTTCACTAACTTTAGTTGTGCTCATGTTATTTGTGGGTTGTACTATCTTTCAATTACAAATCATCGATGGTATATGTGGAGGATATTCTATAATATTCCATTAGAAACTAGCTTAGGAGGCAATATGCAGATATTTTGAAAGATCAGATAACTATTTGAGGCGAAATACAATTTGGTAGGTAAAATGTAAAAAAGGCTATGGTTTAGGAAGTAAAGTGTAATTACTCCTGAGGAATATCTCCTTCCTTGAACTAACTTTAGTAATTTGATTAGACTTAAACATAGGAAGTGATTCTTTGGCTATTCCTATCCCGCTAGATCATTTACTAACAACTTCCTTGAATCATGTAACCAATTAACCATAAATATAATATCTTAATAGGCTTCTTCATAATCAATTCTGGGACTTTCTTTATGGAAAGGGCATTCGAGATCTTCATGAGATTTTCATCAAATCATCTTCAATTAATTTGCTTCTTCATGTGCAAAAATTATTTAGATCTTGTGCAGAGATGTCTTTCATCCTTTAATATATGCACCAGTCATATATGACTCTGTTATTGGATTTCCTTTTTCTTTTTCAGTTGTCATATTGGCAAAGAACTTCCACAGTTGCTTTCTTTTCTATTTAATTCATTTTCATACTTAGTTTGGTACTCGTAAGTCACAAAATCCATTGATATTGATTTTTCCTTTTCGTCTGGTCCCCCCACTTTTCTCAGAAGAGATAGTATTTTTCTCACTTTTCCATCAAGAATTGAACCTACATCATTATTTCTTTTCAAGCAATTCCTTAATTTCTTCCATGATATCCATTTGTTCTTTCCCAAACTTAGGATTTTTTTTTCTTGGATCCTTCTCCAGTCACACTCTTCATGTGGCAATAGTGATGGCATGATGAATTTCTTCTGATACAGTAAATTTCTTATAGTGTTTTCTCAAGAATATTAACCAGTGTTTGCAGTGTCCATCAAGTCTCCATTCCGCTTTATTAAGAACTTTTTCATCCTTTTAGCTTACATATACATCTTTAAATGTCTTGTTAGCTCATGAATTCATGCTTAACTTTTGCATTAGCTCACCAATCCATCTTTAGCCTATAGCATATAAATGTCCTAAGGAAGTTTGTCACCTTGTCATGTCTTTTCCAACATTGTGGTATATATGTTACCATAATCGAAATCAAAATATTAGAGCACAATGTTAGTAAAACCAGCAATATTTTGTTACCATAATACTTAGGCACGAAACCTTAGACTAAGACATACCAACAATAGGTTTTCTGCCTATTTTATATTTCATAATGGATAAAATGCAATTTATCCTCAGGAGTAATTAAGCTCATCAAGAAACAAAAAGTTTTTACAGTCTTCTTCAAAGATATTACTCTCATTTATCATTAACTATCTTTGCCATTATCATTATCATGATTCCAAATTAAATAAAACTAAACCACACTTTTTTTCCCCTTTTGAGATGAAAACTAAACCACACTGATCACAACAAAAAACAACAAATCCCCAATAAATTACTCAACCGTATGAAAAAAAAGTAAAAAAGAAAAAATGAAACCCAAGTTGATCTAAGGCGAATTGCATTCTTTCTTAATAATATATATCAGAAATTAATCAAACAAGCAAATTAGTTTAATTACCTGGTAGAACGGAGTAGCCCAAAGCGCCCCGTTTGGCATCTGATTTATGGAGTTAAGTAGATTGGGTGCCATCCCCTGAAACAAAGAAGCCTCTCCTAACATCTGCTGCCCGCCACCGCCACCGCTGCCGTCCCGCGACGACCCAAGTGAACTTCCCTGAACTTGAGTTGCATTGTCATCTTCCTCTAAAGGCAATCTTTCATATGCAGCATTGCTAAACGAAGCCGCCATTATCATAACCGGCCCGGATGCAAGAAGCTGCCCCACAACGCCACCACCCACCACCTGCCCTTGAGACCCAGCTAAATATATAGTCAGCCCGGTGGTTGCTGGAGGAGCCGGTGGCGGTAGGAAAGATCCCGACAAGGACAAGATTTCGAACCGGCCTTGTAACGTCATGACAGCCCCGGTCGACGCAGGTTGTCTTAGTGTTACATTAGTCACGTTCCCACATCCATTCATAATGCACACACCTTATTGTGACATATTTTATAATTTGGGTTAAAATCTCGGAAATGAGATTTGCCTAGTTTCATAAAAGCTGAATACGAAAAATACTAATCAAACTGTCTAAAATAAAATCACAATCTAATATATAAAATGAATGAGAGATAGGCCCTTTATGTAGTAAAGAATTATTAAGAAAATAGTGGACAATAAAAATATCTTAAAATTCATCATAAAACTTGATAATAATTGACCAGATAATGAAAGAAATATATTAAGTAGTAAAAAAGAAAAGAAATAAATTGGCCAAATTTTAATAAAACCATATGAAAGTCAAGATATTATAAAAAAGAAAATGAGGACATAGAACTCAATAACTATTGGAAATAAAAATTTAAATGATTAAGATATTTTACAGCTTGATTTCCAACAAACCTCGCTGGCGGGTACGGGCGAATATCGCGATGCTGTCCATGATGTCGGATCCATTGGAGACTTCCATGACGTGTGTTCGGAGGGCATTGGCACTGTCGCGGGTGATGATGATAGGTGGCTTGGGCTTGTTTTTGGATCCGGAGGGACGGCCTCTTGGCCTTCTGTCTCCAGATATCTCATGACCTTCAGCGGCGGCGCTGGTGCCCTTTCCGGCGGAGTTGGTGCTGCCTTGTTCTTGATTGTTGTTTCGTGCACTGGTTTCGCTTCGCTCGTCTTGGGAGTTATGGAAGTGGTGATGCAAATTGAGATCCCTTGTGTTGAATGGAGGTGGAAGTGAATGATTGTCCATGTTAATTTCTTCCTTCTATTTTAGCTTAATTAATTTCTACGCTATGTTTGGATGAAGGAATTGGGTGAGGAGAATGAGGAGAAAAAGTTAAAGCTACAAAAGTTAAAGCACAAAGTTATATCATCTGAAGAATTTTTCTTCCCTTTGATTTCTTAAATCCATAAACCAAACGTAGGGTTACCAATCTTGAACTGCAGAAACTGAGGAAGAAAGGGGTAATGATGAATTAAGGTAATGATAAATAGTATTGGACGAAATTCTGAGCTGAATCGATCACCTCTGTCAACTTTACAGAACCCACTGGGGGCTAGGATGTTTGATGAATTTGCCGTCTTTTAAGATCATGAAAGATGAAGTTCTGAGATAACGACCTAGATTTGGTTGTGTTCTTGGATTTCAGAGTGTTTGGATTAGGGTTTGATTTTGGGAAAGAGTAATACTATTAGCTCATGTGTGGTGGACCTCTCTCTCTCTCTCTCTCTCTCTCACACACACACACACACACACACATCAAGTGTATCTACACATAATCAAAATGTTATTTATCCACACATCACCGAAATGTTATGATTGTGGTTTTAGTAATCTAGTAACTCCACGGTCCTCTCTCCAATTATTTTACAACTTGTCCTTGTCCACATGTTTCACGATGACTTAATCAACCAAGAGAAATTAAATTCGGACCTTCTCGTATGACCTTGATTTCTTCCAATGGACTATGATAGGTGAATAAGTTTGTTTTAGTTTTATTATACATATTGCATGACTTTTAGCTGCTATGTAGCTAGTTAATTAAGAAGGATGTTCCTTACCAATAAAAAAAGGTTTCTTTTATGCAATAGTGCTTGAAGAACATCCAACAGCCTGGAAACCTATGTAATGGATCTATATCTAATTATTGTTACCCATATGAATTATTATTTAACCATAGTTCAAGATATTGGTCTGATATTTTTTAGATTTGTACCTCGCATTCACACATAGATAGAAGCTGTTGCACCTCAAGTACGTGCTTTGCTACCCTGAATCCAGAACGTTTTACATTCGAGAAAGAGGATCGCACCCCCACTAGGCCTGTCAATGGGTAGGGTATTACCCTATCCGTACCCAAAGAAAAGGATAAAAACCCATACCCATACCCATTGCTTTTTTATCATACCCTACCCTACCCTTACCCATTAAAAATATTCTAATGGGTATGGGTAGGATCTATACCCATAGCTTACCCATGGGTATGGGTAGAGTCTATATCCATACCCACGCAAAGATTACTCGTATATAATTATATTCAAATTTTATTAATTATTAATTAATGTAAAATTATTACTATCAAGATGAAATGTAAAATTATTACTATCAAGATGAAATGTATATTAATAAATGTATGTGTAAACTTAATGCATATAAACTTAAGAATATATATATTAATTTTTGTGCGACAAATATACTAATTTTTTTCAATTATATATTTGCTTGGTTTGAATATTTTTAGTTGTAAAATGCAATTATATATTTTTTTCAATTTGAATATTTTCGTATTAAATTAAAACATGTTCATTTTACATTTTTTTCATATAAAAGTAGTAAATTTAAACTAATAATTGATAAATGATGCAGAAGCAAATTTAGCGGTAATAATTCCAGCAGAAGAGGTAACTTTGAATAAAAAACTAATTTTATTGGGAATTATTTAGAGGGTGTGCCATACATGCTTAGAAAGCTCAATGAGTCTAGTTTCAAGCAAAAAAATTGGTTCGCAAAAAGAAGATCTGTAGAATAAGTTATGAATTTTTTGTTAGAGGATTCCAGTAAGGCGATTTTATTAAGAATATGAATATTTGAAAAAATATGAATGATCAATGATACTTTCATATAGGCCTGTTAAAAATATTCGAATGTCTGTTTGACCATCTGTATCCATGTTTCAAATTAGCGAATATTATTCATATCCAAAAATAGTTGGATATTTCGTATCCGTATCCATTGCCTAAAATTTCAGATATGGATATGGTAGTATGATTTTGAAATGATTTTGCTAGCTCATGAACTTTAGTTTCCAGGCATTAATATAACAAATTCAGATATATGAAATAACAAATTCAAATGTAGTATGAAAATTGAAAATAATGGATACAATATCTCAATATTATATTTGCGTCCTGACTATTAAAACGGATATCGGATATTCGAATATCCGATTGATATCTGATGGATATACATAGATGTGGATATTTATTTTCAGTATTGATAAAAATTGAATCTATATTCGAATATTCGAATTGATATGCCTACTTTCATAGACCTAATGGATCTTGGGTACTATAGGATAAGACCCAATGGGTATTAATATTATAGAGTAGACTCATTTGATAGACCTTATGGGTCTTAATACCCAATGGGTAGGGTAGAGTTTTGTTATATGGGTATTATAGGGTATTATGTTACCCTACCCATTTACAGGCCTCTTGTTATATAGGTATTGTAGGGTATGGGTATGGGTAGAGTAATACCCTACCCATTTACAGGCCTAACCCCCACCCTAGCTTGAGTGAGTCCCCCTAATCTTACGTGGAGATTGAATGTTGCGATCTATAGGCTTGCCCGACCCTACACCACGTGTCTTTTTGAAGAAAGAAGCCAGTAAATGGCGCATCTCACGCCTTCCCTCCACAGTCCACAATGATAGGGAATTTGGATTAAATCTTGGAATAAACATGGGTTCTATATGTTTCCAAAGATAATCTTTGTAATTTTGTGAGTGAAACAATTACAGTTCTTGCCCTATAGCTATGTCATTTTTCAGTTAATGACTTGTATTTTTCTAATTTCAAATGCACGTCTTGTATTTTTATGCCGTTTTACAAAAAGTACCCTTTTTCGTCGAAGCACCAAAAAGTCATTGGAAAAAATGATTTGGTATGGTGCCATGTCACCACCATGTCATTTTCTCTATGACTTTTTTGTTCGCCGGCCATGCCATATCACCTTTTCTGGTGACTTTTTGGTGCTCTCACGAAAAAGGATATTTTTTGTAAAATGGCATAAAGATATAGAACATGAATTCGAAATTGAAAAGATACAGGTCATTAAGTGAAAAACGACATATTTATAAGGGAAAAACGGCAATTTTCCCTTTTGTGAGTCATTTTGTGAATTCTTTCAAAGGGGGCACGTGGTGTTGTGAGGTTGAGTGTGCAACCTTATGTTGTAATTTTTGACATTTCTGTTAGTGAATTCACTATCTTTGATTGTAGAGATAGACATTTTCAAACCACATTAAATTTTTGCAGTCAATTTTGTTCATGTTTGACACGCTACATATATTGATTTTCAGTAAACTGGCATGCGAGCCCAATGAGCGGTTATGGTACTACCTTGGGGATGGCCTCTATCAAATGCGAGATTCATAAGTTTAATGGAAAGAACAGTTTTGATTTGGAATTAAATACAAATTACCCCTATATTGTGTCTAATTGGCGATTTTTCCCTAAATTGTAAAAAATTGGCAAAATTTCTCCTGTATTTTACAAAATCATACTGAAACCCCTCTAGTGTTGAGATTATTTCAGTATGATTTTATAAAATATATAGGGAATTTTGCCAATTTTTTTACAATCAGGGGGGAAACCACCAATTAAACACAATATAAGTGGATAATTTGTATTTAATTCTTTTGATTTGTGCAGCGCCAATAAGGGCTACAGAAAGCATTGTAGGGAAATGATAACTTGTCAAATTTGCTTTCAGATAAAGAAAAGGATGAGTCTAAAGAAAAGGGTTATATATGATGCATTACTCCTATCATTTGCAAAAATGTGTCGAGACAGGTAGTTGGAGAGGTGATGTCCTCCTTGTGCCTATGTTTTTGAGGAAAGCTTGTGAGGTGTGCATATTCCGAGGGTTTGAGATGTAGTGAAAGTTTTATAGACTGTGGGTGTCTAGTGACATTCATCAAGTTTTAAATAGTAGGGATGTCACTTTTGATGAGTCTGTAATGTTGAGTGCGGAGCAACAAGGTATTCCAAATGACTTGGGCATTAATGAGTAGGTTGAGGTAAAGATTCAGGTTCTGCATGCATGATGTCTCTAAGAGATTTCATTTTTCAATACTTAGGAGGTGATGATAGATATGTTTCTTCAGCATTCGATATCATCAATTCATGATAAAAAAAAATAAAATATTGGAGGATTATTCTCTTTGGTTATAATAGAAGTAAGAGACAAATCAAACTATCACTGCATCATCGATGTTCTGTTCTAAGTATATCTATCATGAGCGCGGCAGAGGATTTTGTGGGAGATGATCCAATGGGCAATGACAAAGTTCATTCAAATGATCAAGTTCAATTGTTGCTTTGACTTTGATTGATCCATTTTTGCAACTTTAGATGAGTGCCCCTTTGCTGCTAGAGAAGGTAATGAGGTGAATATACAAGGGAAGGTGGAAAATTATTTTAATTAATACCTTGTATTCACACACAAATCGAAGCTTTCGCTTCCACACGTAGGTGATCTATGCCTCCTTTGAGAAGGTTATATCTTTGATACAAAATAGTTTGTGCCTGCGGAGGCCATTTCTTTTGAAGAAATCAAATCAACAGCGACTAAGTAATAAAGAAAGGTTCTAGAGAGTTCCATAGGTCATCATTATCAATATCTTTATGAGTGTTGGGTTCATCTTTGCAGCTGGGGTAGTGTGATGATAACTGCTTTGTTTGTTTTTATTTTGGGGCTAATGCAATTTTTTCTATATCAATTTTTTTGATCGAGACAAGGGATGAACTCTTTCCCTTCAAAGACTAATTTGCCTTGCTGTGGCATGCTTGCAATTTCTAGATATCAGCTTCCAAGATACAATTACTACTTTCTAGAGACAATATATAGTACTACAAATTTGTGGAAACAACAAACTTTAAAATATATTTAATTATCTACCTCACAACTTCTGTAGCTTTACAACACCACTAAAATCTGATGGATTGGAAATCCAAACTGTTTCTAGCTTTAACTAACCACTAACCTTTTTCAAGCCAATATTTTAAGTTTGAGACTTCTCCCTTTTATTTTTCCCTTTTTATTTTTTTTTATGATCTTATACAACTCATCAAAAGTCTGAATATGGCCGAGACTTCTTTTTTTTTTTTTTTTTTTTTTTTTTTCTTTCTCTTCTTTGTGATTTCATACAGCGCTTAAGCTATTTTGATTGGATTGTACACCTTGTATAATGAGCTGTACTTGAGATGTAATTCCTAGATGACTAATCATATTGGGCTCGCATACCAAATGTCATTCTTTTTCGGACATCCATCTCATTTTAAATACAAGTAAAAAATCATCTATCAAGAGGCTTACTTGCTAGGTTCAAAGTTGTGAAATAGAACAGTATCTTGTGGTACCATTTTCATTAATGAGTTTTAAAAAACTTCTTTTGGCCCCTTTTTTCTCCTAGCAAGGAGTCGTGGCTTCTACTATATTTATTGATATCAACAAAATCACATTGTCAAATATTTGTCTAAAATTCTTGCGTTCGTCTCTATAGTTCAAGGGCTAGTTTGTTTTTTTATCTATCAAGTCTTGGTCGAGACAAGAGCTAAATTTTCATTTGCAAGTTGAATTTGCTCAGCCCAATTACTTATAGTTTCTAGTAATCGTCTCTCAAAACATAACGATCCATTTTTCAAGAATAGCAAGGCTGCAAATCAAATTTTTGAGCACCCAAACTCAAATGTAACAATCACGTGACCGTATTATCTTTGCTTTTTTAATATATAATAAATAATAATCTTAATAATTGTTAATAGGAGTGTCCACATGTCTACTGAAGTGAACACGTGTCTCTTCCCCCCGTGTTTTGCGGATCTATTACTTGAATATTTCATTGACCTCACCCGGAAGAACGGGCTGATTCCTCCGTGAAGGCAGTTCTTTATCCTCTTATGCTCCCAAGGAAACTTTCCTTTTTTCTCTTGTCTTTTCCACTGTTTTCTTTTTCTTTGTAAAATTTAATAAAATTCACAAAGGAAGTGGGAGATTAAAAAATAATATAGCCTTATCCTCCCACAAATTACGAATTAGACATGAACTAATATATAGTAATATGGCCGTTTAATATAGAGTCATTACCCATAAAAAGGTGTATGAAATGATGGACATCGTTAGGCACCAACTGATAAAAATGTGAGAAATTATGCTATAGAACACATTAATTTAGCTTTTGGCTTATTGCAAAATAATTGAACTGTGCTCGAGCTTGAAATGCAAGAAAATACAAGAATAATAATGAATTTTGATAAATGATTAAGTGAGCTCTACGTCTAGCCTTAATATTAAGATTGAGCTTGAGCTCGCCAGGTCATTTAAAGATTTAATTCAATTTTGAAAATTAAAATTTTTATTCAAATTTTAGGAAATATATAAGATACACAATATTTTTACAATAACTCATAGTTCAAGAAAATATTTTTTCAAAATATAATTCATTAAATTTAAAATATATATTTATTTATAAAATACAATAAAGAAAAAATTCATATTAAAAAAATCATTTCAATAAGTTTCTTAATTTTAGAAATTTATCTTAGCTAAAAAAATAAATTATTGAATTTTTTAGAATGAAAAATCAATGAATTTTTTTTTTTTTTTTTTGGATTATACAACATTTATATGGATCGTAAGTTTATGCCAAAGAATTTTAACAATTCCTTCTAAAAGATATTAAGAAGTTAATCATAAAAAGAAAATGTTTGTAAATAGACTTATGCCAACTTCAGTTGTTGATAGTTTAATTACGCTAGACACTATTGATAGTAAATTTCCTCCTAGTTAATTAGATGGGAGAAAATTTTTAATTGATTTAAGTTTATTCCAATAAGGTCATGACTAGCTAGAATATATCAATATCTTTTATCGTTGTTAAGTATTAAAGTAACATATTTTGCAACAAGTTTAAGATTTATAAGCAAAAAAGAATACTTTTGTCATGTTATTATATCATTAATGAATATTTTTCTTTGTTATTAGAAAAGAAATCTGTTCATCAGAGGTTCATCTCTAAATTGTATGATTAAAGTTTAAAATTTGTCTGACTTGCACAACTCATGAATTTAGAATTTCCACTACAAGACAACGTGGCTTTAGAGACGGTAAAATCCATCTCTAAACCGTCACTAATCACGTTTTAGATATGGTTTAGAGACGGAAATTCTTCCATCACTAAAAACCGTGTCGCAAAATT
The DNA here is from genome assembly GCA_014898755.1 of Handroanthus guayacan. Lineage (NCBI taxonomy): Eukaryota > Viridiplantae > Streptophyta > Magnoliopsida > Lamiales > Bignoniaceae > Handroanthus > Handroanthus guayacan. The sequence goes on from JACFYI010001026.1 coordinate 65,867, forward strand.
TTAGAGACGGTTTTTTGAGACAGTTCACCGTCTCAAACGTTTAGAGGTTAATAGTTAGAGACGGAACATGCCGTCGCAATACGAAGGCAGCTATTTTCGGGTTTGCAACGGTTAGACCGTCTCAAAATTGTCTCTAATAAAAAAAATTAGCGACGGAAATACCGTCTCTATTCCCTCTCAAAAGTTTATTTTAGCGACGGAAAATCCGTTTCAAATCCATCTCAAATATTTTTAATTTCATTTTTTCATTTTCGTTTAGAGATGGATATTCCGTAGCAAATTCATCTCAAATTTTAAGTTAGCGACGGTTGTGCGTCTCAAAACCATATCAAATGTTATTTAGTGTAATTTTTAGAGACGGACATTCCGTCTTAGATCCGTATCAAATATTGTTTTTAATTTTTTAGCGACGATGGGACCGTCTCAAATCAGTGTGTAATAATTGCACAATCCCAAAAAAAAAAAAATATTAATTTGTTATTTTAACCTGTTTAAAAATATTAATAACAGAAAAAAAAATATCAAATAAAATGCTGAAATAAGCAAAATTTATAATATTATTATCTAAATATTCAAAGCAATATTTAAAATTAACATATAATTACAAATTATTTGTTTTAAAATCCAACAAAACAATTCAAACTACAAGAGCAGTGAGAAACCATCCAAATAGTAGTTTTCATCCTCATAGCCCTCATTTTTGTTCCGTAATCCTCGCCGTCGAGCTGGTCATCGGTTGTAACTAGTTTGTATCCACCACATCCCCCAACTTCTAGCCTCAGTATGCTCCATAACTAAATAAGAATATATAGTCATAATATACATATACAAGTAAATAATCAAATTAACATAACACAATACACATAATAGCAAATTGAAGTAACACATAACAATAATGATGTCATATCATACTCTTTTTCTAATACTCATATTAATGAGCTCATTAGAATATCATTAAATTTTCAATATGGGACAAGTTCCCACATTATAAAAAAAAAAAAAAAAAAAAAAAGAGCCCAACTAATTTACGACACTTTAATTGAGGAATCCTTATAATTATAAAGAGTCCATCTAACTCATGAAATTTTAATTGAGGAGTCCAATTTTGACAATACTCCAACACCTAATACGTACTTTACATGCCAACTATACCTACTTTGAATTTACCCAAAATTACCTACATTTCTTACCCTGGAATCCGGCCCCCTCTCATCCCACTCTTAAAATTCTTTCCACCTATTTTTGGAACAAGACTTGGAGGAAGAGAGAAATAAATTCAAGATTTTCAGCTCTAAACATTAAAAGTCATCAAATTGGTAAGGCTTAAATGAATGGTAGAAACTTTGTAGAAACAAATTTTGGAATATAGTTAGAATGTTTTCATGGATGAAAACATGATTATAAAAAATGAGGCTTAATGATGCCACATCGCCTCAACCATCCATTTAATTCCCTGAAATAATGGAATTAACAAATTAAACTTAAACTTGAATCCATTTCTCTCAAAGTGCAAAATTATAATTTGAAAATGACATAAATAAAATTGGTTAAATATTTTCTTTTCAAAATAAAATAAAAAACAACTCTATCAAAATTTTTCAATTGCTCTTGGTTTTACTGTTTTTTGATGTTAGGAACACAGATTTGATTTGAATTAAGTAATTATTATTTACATTGTATATTAACAAAGTTGCATACTCGTATCTACACATAGAGTATGAATATCACAATAATTACAATACATAGCACAAATAATATTATTATTACATATATATGATCATATGAGCACAAATAGAATTACATAATAATTCAATGTATTCACAATATTCATGATTATCACATAAATATGATTTATACTATATATAACACTATATTACAAGCACACTTTCTTAACAGATCATATGATTCGCCACAGTCTTGAGATCATTACTCATTTTATTTTTTTATATCTTTTGTACTGAACCTATATAACATGCAATTATTTCACACACTTACTCACAACAGTTCAACACATTTAAGTTGCATAGTACACTATATATACGATTACAAAACTTGTCAACATATAGTTATGACATAGTCACCACACCAATTACAGTATGACTGTGTTAACTTGTTTTGATTTTATTATATTACACATCACACTTATAGACAAGTTTTTTATGCACACTGTTATAACTAATACTCCACACACACATAATAATAAGATTTTCTAAGGACTAATTCAAATGACAACATACAATAATCTCATGTGTGCCCAATAAGAATTAAATATTTGATTTCTTTACTGAAATTTTGTTTGTCCATAAAGTCTTTTGTGAAGGCCTGTATCACATAAATTAATTGGACTGTAAAAGCTTTTAGTAAGGATTTGAGTTAAACAAGACTTGTTAATTAAAATTCTCAAACTCTTTTCCAAACTAAAGGTCTTGCAAACTAGATAAATGGATTTGAGCATAATGTGGATACTTCAAATACCATAATATAACAACAACGATCTACATACACAAGATGTATAACAAATTATCTTTCAAAATAGTTCAAACATAATCTAAACTTAGAAGGAAAAAAACATATATAGAACATGCAAAATCACAAGGAACACTCCCCTTATAACACTGTTCCAAACATGCGGGGGCATATTAATAAACCACAGCAAGCAATGGGAAGGCTACACCCCTTCCCCCAAATCCCATTCTCCATCTTACTCCACCAATTCAGTCTAACTAAGAAATGGTTTCCAGAAACATATTACTGTT
>JACFYI010001026.1:68722-85830 GCA_014898755.1 Handroanthus guayacan
TAGTTAACGAAGTTAACATAACAACACAATGCATATTTTGAAAATAGGACTTAAAATGATTGCTTTTTGTAGAGACTAAAACAATTACAAGGCATAAAAACTTATAAATAAAAGCATTAAATGTGCACAGACAGCTATTTATGAGAGTAGTACCAATAGAAAAAGAGAAGATGCAAAAATATGGTGTATTACATGGAAACACATGACATGTGGAGCTACTCAAACCTATAACAGAAGGAAATTCCTACATTTCTTAAATCACTTTGGCATCATTTTGATGCTCTGTTGTGTTTGCTCATTGAAGGTAATCTTATAGGACAAATTGATTTGGACAAACTCATCTTAGACACAAATTTATTAAGGCATTAGAGATAAATTATTTTCACATCTCTAAGAATATGAAATCTGCATCCAGGACCAGTTTTCACATTTGCATAGCATGAATTAATTTGATAACAAACTCATCTTTGACACAAATTTATTAAGGCATTAGAGATAAATCATTTTCACATCTCTAAGAATATGAAATCTGCATCTATGAGCCCATGAGATAAAGAGAGAGCACACACATAACCAAGATATTCACAAATTGAGCAACTATGCTCTACATGTAAAGTGATGAATATATGCTTGAACCAATTGTCCCATAAGATTTTATACTAATGAACCAATACATCCAATGAGCATAACGAAATTCAAGCCCAATTATCCGAGAACACATAATGAGAATAATAGGAGAGATTCCAACACTAAATATATCATCCGCACCACAATCTTGCTTTGCATTTTGATCCTTAAATTTTTGTAGCATGTTAAAACTAGAAATATTCCTTAAAATATGATAAGGATTTGCACAAATGAATGTTTCTGCTTCAACAGATAGTAAGACAAGAACACGGTTTCCACTGACTTTAAGTTCGAACTTTGGAGACGTAGACGCACATGAAAAGGAATCTGTAACAAATCTCATAGCTAATATTATAGAATTGAAACATCAGCTACGGAGAATAGTGGTGGCTGATCATGCCCTTCTTTTTATTTTTAATAGTGTATCATGACAACGCTAATAGAAAGTGACTTCATTGAGAGTGAGAAAAAAGACCAGCTATCTCCTTGCATGACACTTTTATTAACACAGCAACAGACTACCAATCACGAAACAGGGAAGGAAAATTAAAAAAAAAAAAAAATCAAGTGCAACAATTCTCTTGTCCTGAACAACTCATTTACATGATTTACAAATATCCCTTTTCACTACAGCAACGAACCTGCCCACCTTTAAAGCCAAGCCACCAGTGTCCGACTTGTAAAAGGTAACTTCAATCTGTATAGTCTGCACAAAATGTAGACAAAAACAGCCATAACAAGAACATAAAAAATTCATCAATCTGGACCTAAATATTCTGGATTCTCAACAACTCAGGCAAGATAATGCATTTGAGCCTAAATTTCAGTATATATTGACAGTCTCCATACATTGCTATATCACGCAACCTATATAGCATTTTGTAAGTTTAAGCTCAAAATTAAAAACCAAAAAGCGTGAGGTAAGTTTCACTTCATCAAACATGAGAATCAAACTACAAAACATGAAAAACACCCTTTCATATCTTGCAATATTAACACACTAATTATACACAAAATGTTGGGGAAATGAAAAATAAAATCTTACCTAACTGAAGCTTTAATGTCTGATCGAAGAGCTTGAGCTTCAGAGCTGGAATTTGACGGGTGCCGAAGTGAAAGAAAGGGTTGGGAGATGAGAAAGGAAGAGGTGGGTATTCTCTTTTTGGTAAGGAGGGAAAGTGGGTTTAGGAGGAGTTGAGAAAGAGGGGGAAAAGGAATGGGGGGAAAGACGGAAAGGAAGGGGACGGGGCCATTCTAGTCTTTCTTCTTCTTTTTTTCTTTTTTTCTTTTTTTATATTATATATAATTACATGTATTTTATAATATATAAGACATAGTACATAAATAGTTACATTTACAATTATAATATATATAACATATTATTGTTATATATATTTTATAATATATAATATATACATATTTATAAGGGATAATTACCTGTACACCCCCTGAGGTTTATCATAACTATCAAAACACCCCTGAGATTTGAATAATTACTATTACATCATTTACTGTACAATTCAGCTAATGCATAATTACAATTACACCCCCGAACATATGTGTGTATTACAATTACATCCCCTTAACTTATGCATATATTACAATTACACCCCCTTATCTAGGGAGTCTACTTGCAATGTTTAAAATTTTCAGGGAATGTAATAGTAATTATTCAAACCTTAGAGGGTGAAATGGTAATTAACCAAATCTCAAGGGGTGTTTTGATAATTATACCAAACCTCAGAGGGTGTTGAGGTAATTATCCCTATTTATAATATATAGTATATGCATAACAATATAATATACATTTCATAACATATGGTATATAATATAATGTAGTAATAAAATGACATCACACCCCGTAAACTATTCTTTTTTTTGCACTTACTTCCCAAATCTTTTAATTTTTGGCAATGTTATCCTCTCCATCAAATTTCTATTCATTTTTCCCAAATTAATGACAAAAATTTCTTTTGATTAAATATATGTATATATATATATGCATATTATTTGGGTTTTTTTTTCTTTTTCTATTTCTATTATTCTAACATATTACTTATATTGATGTAATTTATATATTAATATTTTACATCTAATTTTATATTTTATAAAATTTAATTATAATATATAAAAATAAAATAGAGAATACGTTATTGATGAGAAAACAAATGTTAATAAAATACCAGAACTTTCGTAGAGAAAATTATATTAATAAAATTAGATGGAACACTTTTTGGGACTTGAATTAGGTATTTATAATACATATTATAAATTTCAAAAAATATAAAAAGATATAAAGTATTAACAAGTAAATTATATAAATAAAAATAATCTATTGTAAAACAAAAAACTTAAAAGATATGCAGGTTTATTTGATCAATGGCAAACTTTTTGTCATTTACATATTTTTTAATGGAAAAATGGATGGAAATAAATGTCATTACCAAAAATTGAAAGGTTTAAGGAGTGAGTACCAAAAGAAAATAGTTCATGAGGTGTGATTGTACGTATTTCATTCTTATAATATATATCTATATTTTATAACATACATACATATATATATAACACATATTATATATACAATATCCAATTTACCATATAGTGTTTCTTAACAACTAGTAATTTATGATCCTACCTTTGAAACCCGACTATAATAGGAGCTCGAAGTTATGAATATTTTATAACTATTATATATAATATATATATATATATAACACATATTATATATACAATATCCAATTTACCATATAGTGTTTCTTAACAACTAGTAATTTATGATCCTACCTTTGAAACCCGACTATAATAGGAGCTCGAAGTTATGAATATTTTATAACTATTATATATAATATATATATATATATTTAACTTCACAATATTACTTATCTTGGTTTTAATATTTAATCAAATTAATTAATTCGTATAGATAATACGTATACTATAGATCCTCCACTATAATATATATAATATATGAAAAATTATCATATTATATTCATATATATATATATGAGATTTACCTAACTCTTTTATAAAATGCTTTTGCGCCCAACCAACACTGAATGATATCAATTAGCGCAGTGGTTGGAGCTCTTAGATTCCATCAAAGGGCCCGGGTTCAAATTCTCAGAGTTTCTCCATTAGCGACGGTTTTAAACTGTCGCCAAACCGTGTCACTATGCACGTGTCACCAATTATCTATAGTAATAGTTTAAAACATTACTTTTTGCCACTAATGAGCTATATAGTCATAATACAAAAACTATAGTCACCAAACAAATATAATTACTGACAAAATAAAAATTATTGTCACTTAATACCTATTAGTAGTGACGATTTTTATATTAGCACATATTTTTTTGTGACTCATATTAGTTTTTTTTTTTTTTTTTGGGTTGTTGTTTTGTAAAGAATGTTTGTAATGTTCTCACAAATTTGGTTAATGTTCTATCTTCTTAAAATAAAAATTAGAGAAAGTACATACATGTATATATATATATATAGTTGTACTTTGAATAGCTAAGAGAAAAGAAAAGAACACTAGAGAACATTTATTACCTTTTTTGGAATTGAATAAGAGGGTGTTTGACATTGCTTTTGGGGGTAGCTTTTAGTTTCTAACTATTGAAAAGTGATTTTGAAAGTGTATGGTAAGGCAACTTCTGCTTTCGTAAAATTGATTTTAGGCTAAAATCAGTCAAAATCTTAAAGCACCTCAAATGGTGCTTTTAGATTCTAGCTTTTGCTTTTCAGTTAAAAAATTTTTGTAAAAATAATTTATTACCTTTATTTTATAATTTAAAATTTAAAAATATTAATTATATATATGGAAAATCACTTTTTTGGCAAATACCACCTATAATTTTTTAGTATATTTTAGCTTTAAATTACAAATACTCTCAACTTTTACTACTCACTTTTAAAACTAACTTCTCAACTTCTTTACATAAAAATCACTTTTTGTTAAAGTAGAAGCAATGCCAAACACCCTCTAGAGACATCAGATGCATGCATTTCTGGATCTAAAAAACAACTAGCAATAATTTCCTAAAAATCTTCAACCACTTATAGAGGATCCCACCTCTGTCGGCAACAGACACTCCATAATCTGATTTCATGTATCTATAAAAAAGGATCTAAATTATTTTGATGTAACTGAATAAAAACAAAACAGAAGAAACAAGTACCACGAATTAATTTTTAACACTCCCCCTTAATGCATGCTTATGATCAACGACTCAAAGAGCAGCCTAAGACATTCAAACTTAGGCTTTGCCAAAGCCTTTTTAAATATGTTTGCAGCTTGATCATTTGTGGAAATTTCTTTTAGCTCTGTTTCTTGGTCTAGCACTTTCTTTTGAACTTAGCATTGACGAACTTCAGTATAATTTGCTCGGTGATGAAAAATAGGATTTGATGCAAGTTTGATGACATTTTCATTGTCATGTTTAATTTGGAAAGTATAATTAATTTTCAACAACATATCTCCTATTAACTTCTTAAACCACTTGCATTTTTGTGTAGCCATAGTTGCTATCACATATTTAGCTTTAGCACTAGACAAAGCGAACAATGTTTGCTTCTTGCTGCACGAAGATATCATAGCTAAACCAGTGTAGAAATCATAACCTAAAGTTGAATGTCTACCATTTACGTAGCCCAGTCAATCTAAGTAAAACCATCTAACAAGAACTTTGTACATGGGGCCATGATCAAGTGACCCTTATACCTTAAGAAGAATTCTCCTTGCCGTATCTAAGTAAGAACTTCCCGAATACTGGATAAACTCAAAAATAACCCTAAAAGAATAAGCAATCTCAGTTGGCATTATAGTTGAATAAATTAAACAACCAACAAGTTGTTGACATTTTCTAGCATCTTCTAATGGCTTCCTTTATCTTTCATTAGCTTGAGATATGACTCCATTGATGTGGTCATTTCTTTTGACTCTCCCATGCCTAAACACTTAGCTTCCTTGCATATTATGGTAAAAAGTTTAGCATAAAATGGGGGTGAATTATGTTTTTAAACTTTTTCTGTATAGCAGAAGAATCATCACGAATGACAACTTCCTTGAAGTGATTGTTCAATACTTGCACAACTTAAGCTAATTGTTAGCCAGTAAGAGAAACATTAAGCAATGAATAAAGCAGCAAAAACAATAAACAATAAATAAAGCAGTAGAAAATATTATGTAGAAAGTAATAAAAAGCATGATGTAGAGAGCTTCGGATTAAAACAATCCCGGTGCCTAGACTTTTGAAGCAATAAAAGCAATATAAGCTTTTCAACTTAGGATTTCAGATAACAATTTACTATTACTTAATCTTTTACAAAAGTAGATCAAAATCTACACATTCATGGAATGCAATTCTCACACATATTTTTGTTAAAGAACTCCAAACCTAGACTTTTGTGGGAGCAATCCTAACCCAGACTTTTGCGAGAAAAAGACCTAACCTGGTTCTTTACAATACTACAGAAGAACCAAACCTTGACTTTTGTAGACTAAGCCAAAATCCAACTTTTAATATGGCTAAAGTCTAACAAAAAATAAATGCTTTACGGGAAAAATAAATTTCTTTAGCACTTGATCAATTTTTTATAGGATCAAGCTCAAAGCCAACTTTTATGGTTCAACTATAAGTAGTGCTTCTCCAAAAAACAAATTCCTTTAGCACTTAGACTTTATGTCTGTGTCTTAAAATTATAATTTGGCTTACTGCACTAGAGAAACAAGACAAGAGCAAGAGTAGGTATGATAAGCTCACTCCAAGCTAGATATACAAGTTATAGATCACACTCAATCTATCCTAGAAGATTTACAAAAGAAGGCTCTTAGAATTTGAGTGGTTTCTCTTGAAAAAGCTTGATGCATGATTATCTATGAATTTATCATGCTTGGACATGACTTTAGATCTTTTCATCTTCATTTGAAGTGCCTCTTCATGCATTTATATTGAAGTTGTTATTCACAAGAACTAGTCATTCCAAACTTTCTTGTTTCGGCTGGACTGTTTTTGAATTCAACTCTGACAACTACAAACAATTTTCCTTTTTTGTGTATGGTTTTCCTCGCTCAACTCAAAGTCGTTGTGGCTTTTTTTTTTTTTTTTCACTTCAAAAAAGATACTTTTTAGACTATTTGAATTCAAATTAAAGCCGTTTGATTATCAAAAGGATTTTTTGTGGTAGGGATGATTTCATACGCAGTTACTTCTATTGTTCGGTTCATCATGGAATGACTTCTTTCTTTTCATGTGGAATAGGGTAATTATACGTTAGCCCCTAAATTATGGCCTTTTTTGCCCTTCACCTACCAAACTATTTTTCACCTCAAATAACCATATTTTCAAGTTACCCCCTAAACTACTTTCCAATGAAATATTATGAAAATTCCCTAAAGATACCATCGACGATTTGTAATTGAAGGATAGTTTTGTCCTACAATCCCTAATGAGCACACTGGAATGGGAATGACAATTTAGAGATAGAAGATTGCTTTGGGAATATTTTTAGCTTGCATTTGGGGGATAGTAGTGCTCATGTAATTTGTGGGTTGTACTATCTTTCAATTACAAATCAGTGATGGCATACTTGGAGAATATTCCATGGTATACTTGGAGAATATTCCACAATATTCCATTAGAAATTAGCACAGGAGGCAATGTGCAAATATTTCGAAAATGCATATGGCCATTTGAGGCAAAATATAATTTGATGGGTAAAATATAAAAGGGACTATGGTTCAGGAGATAAAGTATAATTACTCCTAAGGAATACCGCCTTCCTTAAACTAACTTTTGTAATTTGATTAGACTTAAACATAGGAAGAGATTCTTTAGCTATTTCTCCCACTAGATCATTTACTAACAACTTCTCTGAATCATGTAACCAATCAACCATAAATATCTTCATATGCTTCTTCATAATCAATTCTGGGACTTTCTTTATGGAAAGGGCATTCTGGATCTTCATGAGATTTTCATCAAATTATCTTCAATTAATTTGCATCTTTATGTGCAAAAATTATTTAAATCTTATGCAGGGATGTCCTTCATCCTCTATTGTATGCATAAGTCACAAATGGCTCCATCATTGGATTTCCTTCTTCTTCTTCAGTTGTCATATTGGCAAAGAACTTCCACAATAGCTTTCTTTTCCATTTAATTCATTTTTATACTTAGTTTGGTACTCATAAATCACAAAATCCATTGAATTGATTTTTCCTTTTCATCTGGTCTCCCCACTTTTCTCAGAGGAGATAGTATTGTTCTTACTTTTTCATTAGGGATTGAACCTACATCACTGATTTTCTTTTCAAGCAATTCCTAAATTTCTTCCACGTTGTCAATTTGTTCTTTCTAAAATGTAGGGTTTTTTTTTTCTTGGATCCTTTTTTTGTCACATCGTTCATGTGAAAACAGTGATGGCATGATAAACTTCTTCCAATATAGTACATTTCTAAAAGTGTTTTCTCAAGAATATTAACTAGCGTTTGCAGTGTCCATCAAGTCCCCATTCCACTTTATTGAGAACTTTTTCATCCTTCTTTCAGCTTATATAGACATGTTTAAATGTCTTGCTAGCTCATTAATACATCGTTATCTTTTGCATTAGCTCACCAATCCATCTTTAGCTTATAGCATATAAATGTTCTAAGGAAGTTTGTCAACATGCCAAATCTTTTCAAACATTGAGATTTATTATAATGCCCTGAACCTAGAGCATCCACCCCTAGATTGAGTCGCTACTGAGGGAGGGAGTTTTCAAAACTAAAATCCAAAAATATAAAACAATAGAATACTAAGAGGTCCAAAATCAAATTCTTTATTGCTCTATATTATCAAAACTTTCAATATTACTTATGATTCCAAGCTTTCAAAATACAACGCTATCAAGAAATGCAATCTAGTACAAAAGAAGTAATCCAAGAAAGCTAACAACTAAACTATCTCCAAGTCCTGGCCAAATCCTTCAAACTCAATTATATACACATGATAAGATAAACAACAAGTGCGAATAACTTAGTAAGCGATTATGACTAGAACAGGATGTGTGTAGGGCAAAAGAACATGAAGGCTAAGAGATAAGTCAAAAAATGATGATGATAGAGTCTAAAAATTCAAGAGGTCAAGTTTAATAAGTAACACAATAATATATACAATATTGATCATGTTGAACGAGTTATTTGGTAAATCTGTCACCCTTGTTACTTTAACATTCTGAACAATTTTTATCCCTCCAACATTTTCAACCCTTGAGTGGCCACTCGAGGGGATCACGGTCAACTACCTGCCATGGACTAGTTCCCTGGAAAGCTCACCTCCAGGCAATCGTGGAACTGTCCAACAATTGGCAAACTCTGCAGGAAACTGACAAACGGTCCAATACCACCCAACATTCTCATCGGTTGCTCCCTGCCCAATAATCAATAATATTTGGGTTTCAAATATCACAACAATATCAATCATTCAATTTAAATAATAATTGATAAATATTGAACATAATCATTCAATTCAAGTTATATTTAACATAATTATTCAATTCATGAGCCTTTTAAAATATCATATTAAACTCAAAAACTGTATTTCAACATTTAAGAATAAATTTTGTATAAAAGAAGCTTTCAAAACTTTATTTAAGAGTGAGTTTTGTAAAACAAGCTCAAAACATCATTTGAGAGTAAATTTTATACAAAAGAAGTTCAAAATATCATTTAAGAGTAAATTTTTATGTAAAGAAGCTTGAAACTTAAGAAACCTTTGTTATATGGCAAAAATTTTTTGAAATGGCAATTGTCAAGTAGAAACAAGTTAGAAACTTTTTTTAAATGGCAAAAGATTTTTAAGATGTCAATTTGTTTTTCAAATAACAATTATCAAGTAAAAATATTTTTTCAAAGAGGAATTTATAATTTTTAATGATATTTTAGTCCATGAATCTCGATAAGGAAATGGATTAGGATCAAGTTCAAAATATTCAAAACTTCAAAGTATTGGCAATAGTGCTCAAGAATTTACCAAGGAACGAAGATCATATGCCAAGCTAAAGGTAGGGATTGCCATAATCAATTTACCTGAAGTCCTTGCATATAATGAGTATGATTTCACTGATTTATGTCACATTTATAAATATCCTAACTCGACGAGCTTTCCAACGGTGGCTTCTGATTGATGATCTAACGGTCAGATCTTCATTTATACCTATTTTAAAGCCATCCTTGCTACTGTCCCTATTTCTTGACAAACTTGGTAGGTTGGATTCGACTGGCCTTTTTGGAGGTTTTTCTCCATATTTTTTAGTAATTCCTGATTCTAAAATTATTTATACTCGATGAGGTTTCTAACGGTATATTATAATAGTCAATTTGATAAGGGGAAGGTAGGTTTTAAAGTTTTGAAAATTGAAGATATTGTAGAGTTCGTGAGGTGCCGAAGAAAGAGAGTGTGTGTTCGGGTATGTGTTTTTGTGTGCATGAAAGAAATGACAAGAACTCTTTTCCTATTTATAGATTTGGATGAGGGACTAAATTGTAAAGAAAAAAGGGATTATGGGTTAATTTGCAAAGAAAGAAAGTTGAGATGGATGGGTGAGATTTTGCCAAAACATAGAGGTGTTGTGGATGTATGAGATTTTACCAAAGTTACATGTATTGTTCCAATCACACTTTGCCAAAGGAAGAATATAATGGTTGTATTTGATTAGCCCACAAGGATGTTAAGGTGTTGGCTTGGTGATTGCCCAAGTGTGATGAGGTGTAATGTTAAAAGTAGGAGTAAAGTGGAATGAAATGAGTGATGTAAGGTGGTCTTATAATAACTTGCCTAATTCATCATATGTGTAAAGAACTTCATGGATAAAGATAGGATGAGATAGTGAGATGAGTTGGTGCAAATTGTTCTCACAAGATTTGGCCACCAAAGTATATGAGTTGTAATACTAACTAGGTGATGTGGAGTGTAGGGGATGTGGTGCAAAGTGGATGAATAAAATGTTGCCATTTTTCTATCACATGTGAATAATTTTTGTTAAAAACAAAAAATGACAATTATACCCTTGTGTTTTGTGTGAGAGTGAATGGCCATTCCTTTTAAAGGTGATTTTATATATTTTTCAATTTTTGAGAAAGAATTTAGAGTGTAAAAACATTAGAAAAATTTTGGGGTTTAAAATGATTTAAAGAATTTTGTGTTTCAAATTTGTGAATGAATGTAACAATTTAAAAATCATTAGAGAATATTTAAAACTCATAGAAAACATTTAAACATTGTAAAAAATATTTTTATGCATGAGAAAATATGGCTATGCATGAATAAAATTTTATTAATGGAGTTAAAAAATTTTATTAGGTGTTACAAGTGCTACAATAACCGAAGTCACAATAATAGAGCACAATATTAGTAAAACCAACAATATTTTGTTACCATAATACTTAGGCATGAAATCTTAGCCTAAGACATGACTATTTTGATAAATGAAAGATCCTTAATCTGTGTCTCCAATTTTTAAACCAAGAAAGCAGCTAGTCTCTCCCAAATTCTTTATCTCAAATCGAATAGAAAGCTCATTTTTCAACATGGAAATCTCAGCATCACATCAATAATAATTATCATATCATCCACATGTAATAAGACCATCAAGTGCATATTTGATTTTAATTTAATAAAATAAACTAGAATCTGCATTAGAGATTTTAAATCTAGAAAAGATATGATATTGAGCAACTTTATCATACCAGCCATGTGGTGCTTGTTTAAGGCCATATACCGCTTTCTTTACTCAACAAAAATGGAAAGGATACTGCACAACAATATATCCTTTAGGTTGTTTTATAGTAACTTCACGATCCAATTCTCCATCTAGAAAAGCATTCTCTATAATAAGCTTCACAACTTCTAGTTTTTCAACATTCCATGGGAAGAAATAGTTTTTATTGTTACTATTTTTGCAATTAGGCTAAATGTTCCTCGTAAACCAATCCATAGCTTTGAAAGAAACTGCGTGCAACAAGTTGACTTGCGTTTATTAAGAGTCCTATCAGAACTTTTCTTTAATAGGCAAATTGATTTGCAGATGACAAGTTTGCAATTCTTTGGTTTTGACATTAAATCCCATATTTAGTTTTTTGTTCAAAGTTTCAATTTCTTATTGCCTAGTTGTTTCCCATTTGGAAACCCTTTGGCTTCTTCATAAATTGCTAGCTCCTCATCAATACTCTTGCAAAAAGCATGATGCAATGGTGCAATGGTTGAGTTGCACCTCATAATTTTTGAGATAGTTTGGTCATATTCTCTCCCTTGTTGACCTCTTTTTAGCTTGTCATTCATGACTATTCGAATTTGAGTTGTTTGGAGTTGGAGATTTATCATTATTTGAATTCGACATGTTACTGTAAGGAACCAGCTACATACCTTCTTGATCACCATCAAGAATAGTTTCTTGAACAGGAGAATTCTAGGTTCAATATTAGGCAATATTTTGAAAACCCAACTGGATTGATAGATTTGACCAATTTGACTAATGGCCAGTGCTTGGTTAGGTCCATATGAGTTACCATTAATTGACCCAGCGCAAATTGTCAAAAGTTGGTCAATAACTGGCTGAATTGGTCCTAGTTCAACCAATTATGAACCGCTTTCTTATTCTTATGTATGTAACATTTAGGGTAGGATACCAGATCCGAACCGACTGCAACATAGCAACCAAATGAAGTCATTGGTTTCATGTCCGATCCACCTTTGAAACATTAATAATAAGATGATACTTCTCGAACACAACATCTCTAGAAGTGACAAACTTCTTTCTTTATAGATCCATGCAGTTATATTCTTTGCTACACGATTGGAGCTAACAAAAACACATTTCTTTGCTTTCAAGTCATGATTACTTTGATTCAATTTTAGAAATGGACGTAACAAATTGAACTAAATACTTAAAAATAATTTACACTTGGCTTTACATATCCTTTGTCTTAAATTACCATTGTCGTCACAATATTGAAAGGAATCATTTCACATATATATTCACCTCCATTGTTGCTTTGCAAGGATTTAATTTTCATCCCAAATTCCTTCTCTATAGGGGGAATATTTAAATCTACAATTGCAAGAAATTTTGAATAGAATAACCTTTACATCCAATACATGGTATTACCCATCGTTGTGGCAGTTGAGTTTTCACATATGTGCCATCCATTGTGCCAATGCAATCCTACAAAGAAAAATGTGCTAGAAATTTAATACAAGCATATGTGAATGTATATACGTATTATAAAAAAAATCCTACTTCCTCATTGATGGACATTTCTCTTATTGGATAAAGTTGATACTTATGGGTTAATTCATGACACAAATCTAAGAAGACTAATTTTGCCAGGCAAAACACTTTATTCCATGCCCATTCAATATCTCCTCCAGAAACATATGACCTATGCATGTAGATGTTTGGCATTGAACCCAATAAAGATAGTTCTCACAATAAGTTAAAATACCACGTGTTGTTACTTGGTGCAAGGTCTACCAATCCAAGAAACATATGACCTGTTCGTGTAGATGTTCGGCATTGAACCTAATAAAGATAGTTCTCACAATAAGTTAAAATACCACGTGTCGTTACTTGGTGCAAGGTCCACCAATCCATATTTTCTTAGCCGTAATCTTCATCAATATCACTCATTTTCCTGTCATATGAAATATTTGAGCTAATTAAAACACAATTTGATATGTTCCAAAGTTTTATTGAAGGATAATCTCTGGCTCCATTATCGTGCTCAGCCTACAAGCATCAAGATTTAAATATAAAATGAATGAATGTGCAAAATATCACAAAATGTTCCAAGAATTAAAAGAAAAAAAAAAGATTACAACTTGCTAGTTAAACATATAAGTACCAGTTTTCAATATAAGAATATGTTTGAGAACTTGCAACATATTATCAAACCAAAAGAATCAACAATTAACACCAGATGGTCAACATAAAATCAAATACCACTCAAATATAGGTAACTATAGCATTGTAAAATCAAAGAAATAGTTGCTAATGTGTAAACATATTAGAACAAAAAAAATGAAGTCCAATATAAACTATCAAAATATTGAACCAAAATTGATTTAACATGCCTAATGATTAGATGTACTAGTCCAACTATAGTATCTCAACTATTACAAGGTCAACAATTTTTTTTGAATTGATTATAATTAAACTCTGGCTAAGACAAACTGGACCTACAACAAGTTTGACTAACAAACACTTCTCGCATATCTTTTTTACTCAACAGATGACATGAATAGTTTCAAAGTGGACTTTGGGTTGCTATTCTTGGAACATTGCTCAACATCTAGATTGTAGCCCCAATTGTTATTTCTATTGATGGTGCGAAGGTCGCACGCTAAAATGTGAAAAGGAATAAAATATCTTCCTTTAATAAAGCTACGCTGAATCTTTTTTTGTTCCTTGTATTTTTTTCACCGCTAAATTTTATTTTAATGATGTCCAAAATGGGATATAACTTGATTACCTATATTGTTTGTTTTTTTAATTCCAAAGCTTATGTTATAATAAGATATTCTGATATTCTTGGTATCATTTGTATCACCAATGTGCACTTGTTTCTCTTCATGGTCATTTGCCCCGTTGTCCTCCAACATTTTTTCATAACTATTAATCTCATTCTCAACTCTTTGACTTCGTGCTTGTGCTCTTTCTTCCGTTGCAACAATATAAAAAAAGAATATGTCATATCAAAACCAAATCAAAGATAAATCCTTGTTTCTAAACTTACTATAGTTGGGGTCTTCCTGCAAGAACTAGTATAACCAAAAAAATCTTATTGTAATAAATAAATTAAAAAAAACTATTAACTTATTTGTGAGATTAGTGTTTGAGAAATTACTTTGATTTTTCTTTCTTGGTATTAATTGGAAACATCAAGTGAGTTTTCTATGGGATTTCAACCTACTCTAGTCTCTTGATGCATTAATTTCCTAAATAATATCTATTCTATCTTTATAGTATCTTGGTGATTTCTAAGTTACTTATATACATAGTTTCTACCAGTCACTTCATTGAATTGCCTAACCATGTTTTTCCATCCATCGACATTAAAGTGGCTATGTGGCTTGTTTCCTTTCCCTATTTTGTCCTCGCACTACTCAATAAAATTTAGAGGTAAAAATGGATCCTACCTTGTTGAGGATCATCATTTACTCACTTCATTAATTTTACTTTTGCTCTTACAAAAATTTGTATTCAATGCCAATCCATTATTTCATTCGTCTTGATTCTCCACCTAGAAAACAAAACAAAAATAAACAAAATAAAGATATACAAAAATAACTAACATTTAAAATTAACCTCATATGGTTATAGTAATTATATCATATTTGTAGTTCTCTTTGGGCTTATAGGGGCAAGCTAAAAGGCAACAAAGTAACATAATATATGTAATTAACTAGAAAATTAAAGAAATTTGGATAAAGGATAAATATAAATTACTATGGATGAAGGAATAATTTGACCAATTATGTTCAAATATAAATTACTAGTTTCTCCCTTAAGAGATTCTATGACATGAGCAAAACTATATCTGTTGGAAGATCTTAAACTTCCACAACAAATGCATAAAAAATTTTGCCTAAAGTATTTCAGAAACAAAAATGCATATTACAACCTATTAGTGTAAATTGCTCCATCTTAAAGTTTTATATTTTGGTTTGCATGGACAGGTTGGAAGTCAAGGAGCTAGAAGTATGCAACTTCAATTCTATAATGTTGTGTGTTCAATTTTTTTGTTCCTTGTCTTTCTCACCTCTTCCACATATTAACCAACTGTTGTTCATTATAGAGTACAAAAGCATATGCGATATCTTCCAAACACTTGATTATTATGCATGGAATGTATGCTCAAGGAAGCATATAACAGTTATATTTAAACTATTAATCACCGTCAAATTGAAAAAAAATATCATCCAACTTCCATGCTTATGCAAAAGTGATATTACTATTTTAAGACTTTTGAGCATTTTCTAAAAATGAAGCTATTATTGGAAGCTTTTCCTTAATTGTAGAGTTAGCTGACCTGTAATTAGGAGGCAAATAATAGTCCATACATTATGGTTTCAGAATTCAATTAATTATATTATCTAATGAGACCTCCACAATTATATACGTACAAAAATAGAGATGGAAATAGTTGAACTACCTCTAAGTTACTCTTTTTCTATAGTAGACTAATGAAATCAGTCCCCATTAATCCAAATTCAAATAGCACACTACCAATATGTTAATCTTTAAAAGCTCAAGCTATCTTTTCTTACATCTAAAATATGAAAAAAAAAATGAATTTGCACATTAGGAGAGGTCTTTAAACAAATCCTACTAAACAAAGTTGAAAAGTTAAAGGGCTAGAGGCAGGTTCCTTAATAATATCCCACAGAAAATTGAAACATTCTTAAACTTAATCAAATAGGTAAATTCCACAACAAAAATTGCATGTTTCACAATGAAATGACTTAACCTAACAATGATGGCAAGTAATTGGACTTAGGAGTTGGAATCGAGGATTTTGTTACCTTTCATAAAAATCTCTTACATTATAGAGTTGGATGTCCTGATTCATATTCATTTTCATGATTAATCTAACAGAGTCATTTGACATAAATGTTGTATAGCGTAATGCCAATTGACATATGGTGTTAATGATACAAAGTGTACATTTGAAGTTGAATCGGTTTCAGGTGAATATCAAACTTATAAAGTTAATAAAAATTCCTCATTTTTCGTTGACAATTTAAAGTAACGCATTACTTGAATTAGTAAGCAATGTAGATGAAATTGCTCCATGTGTAGGTGTTTCACTACCTGCAATTCTAGATCTTCTTATTTGATAGTCGTAACATCTTCTTGCAAGATAATCTTTTTGGTCTTCAATACTCATTGCTCATACTCTTTCTTCAAGATGAATACGATTACTTTCTTTTCTACTTTCAGCTTTAGCAGTAGCACCATTAAATTATGTGTGATGATTCTGATTCCATTAGTAGTATCTAATTTTCCTAGACTTTCAATTGATTGAAAATTTGATATCTTAATAAGCATGTGTGAATTATAACTATAGACAAATACACATAGCTTCACTACAACAGTTATAGGCTATTGTGACGCATTTATTGTGACACTTAATAGGTAGGGTCACAATTTTAGCCTTTTGAAGCGCTAGGTTTTTTTTTTTTTTTTTTATTAAACTTAATATAGAAAAAAAAAATAAATTTAAGAAAACATGGGTATTTCTCTTCCCTCTCAATAAACGTATACAAAATTATTTCTCTTCCCTCTCTTTTTTTTGCCCCCTTTCTGCTGAAAGCATTTTCCTTTCCTATTCGATTCTTTTGGGAAAAAATGGCTTCACTCTCAAAACCCTTCTCCTCCCTCTCTCAGTGGCGACTCCAGAAATATCAGTCACTGGGGTCAAACATTAACTATTAATA
>JACFYI010001026.1:85930-109043 GCA_014898755.1 Handroanthus guayacan
AAGCATATTCTCTCATACCTGGTTTTCTCTTTCTAATTAATTATTCTCTTGGTGCCAAAATAGATTTTTATTTTTCGAAGTAGTTCTTTAATTGGGTTTTTGATGACAATTTTCACTTATACTAGGCGTTAGATCAAGTAGCAGAGGGGTGTTGGCCACTTTCGTTTCCTAGTCCAATTACGCAGTTGCCAGCTGATTTGATAATTATCTTTTTTTTTTTTCCAAAAACATTTTTTCCTTTTCCAATTTAGAGATTAGTTCCATATTATCTAAGATTGCGTGACGGCTTAACCATATTTGCCATTTCCTTATGTGATGATTGATTCTTTGGCTTCCCTTTGGGATTTGAGCAAAAGGGTTTTGATTGTTTTGCTACATAATTTATGTTTTTCATTATGATGAGGACAAATTGGCACTAACACATATGACTATTGAGGTGTTAAATTGGTGATGTTATTTTTGGACAAACACTTGAGGTTATTGAATTTTTGCATCTTTTTTGGGTAATATTTGGATTGGCTTTTTTGCTAAGTGCTATCATAATCTTTATGAATTGGGTAATAGTCACTAATAAATGGTTACACTTAAGAAAAATCAAACTAGATCAAAATCAAATTATGCATTCCGTTTGATATTATGGTTTTGCACTTCTGATGTCAAGTGTGAAGTGTCCACTGTCCACATTCAAGTTTTAAGTTGGTTTTTATTCACAATGAGATTGATAGCAAATAATATCTTTGATTCATGACTAATTAGATGTTAATTTCATAAAAGATGAATTCATGGCTTAAAAAGTTTAAATTGTCCATTTTTCAAACTCAAAAATCATAGTTGAATTTAGGAATAATTACCTCAACACTTCTTGAGGTTTGCAATAATAATCAAAACACCACTTGATGGTTGGATACTTACCATTACACTTTTTAAAATTTGAGTAATTACTATTATATCTCTTGAAAATCCTAAACATTTCAAGTACACCCTATGGATTAAAGGGTGTAATTGTAATATTATGCGTTAGTCTAGGTGGCCTAATTATAATTATGCATACATTTAAGGGGTGTAATTGTGCTTATACATTAGTTGGACTGTACATTAATAGGTGTAATGATAATTATTCAAATACCAGGAGGTGTTTTGGTAATTATGATAAACTTGTGGGGGTTTAGAGGTCATTATCCCTTGAATTTATGACTCATTTTCTCTCTATTGAATGTGATTTTTTTTTAAATCTGCTTTGTTTATTAGATTAGAAGAAATAAAAATTGAAACATAGTGCAAGTCCACTAAATTAATGCTTGCTAGAAGCATGAATGAGATAAATTAGCTACCTGAAACTCATAGATCACCTCACACTTTATATGACCAGAATCTGGACACAAGCTAGTGGATATTCTTTTCATTTTGACTTTTGGTAAATAAATAGAAAGAACTGATTTTGATTTGGTTCAATTATAATCGAAGCCACATCGAGATAAATTGATTTATAACCAAATTGAACTGAACATGATACAGTTTGGTTTTCGGTTGTCTATACTAGCTAAAATTTTTATTAACTATTTTAACAGAATGCACACTTCAGTAATAGAGTATTTATTGAGTTTTCTATCCAAGTTCAAGAAATGTTAGAAAAGTCTAGTTCTCTGGGATAATATTTACTTTTGGTCCAAAAAACACACACTTCTGTACTAATGCTACTGCAAAAACTACCTAACACTAGGAAAGTTAGCAATATATATGTACACAATATATATTTTCCCTAATAAAACTAATATGTACATGATATTATCCCCAATGAATATCGTGGCCATATGATGATTGCACCCGAAATGATGCATTTGTGTAAAAATGACAATCACTATGTTAAAATAATTTATATTCTATTTGACACATATGAGGTTTAGAGTTGACAAATTATAGAAGTTTGTAAGAGATATATTGACCTCAACTATGCATTAAGCTTTTAAAGCATAAACTAAATCTTAAAATATTCTTTGAAGTGCAATCGTGTGTTAGTAAATATAAAAAAGAGCTATGTTTTTAACATCTTATGAAGAGGCTAGGAAATAAATTAAAATTTAAATAATACTTTAAGATCAGTTAAAGTTGCATAAAGTTACATAAATTAATTATTTAAAGTTCCATTATTTCTTTATTGATGTTTTCTTGATCAATGTATAATATAATTACGTACAATTTTGTTACAGTGAGATATAAACATGGATAAAAGTTGGATGGATTTGCCAAGGAAAAATAAATTATACAAGGATAGTGTGACGTTATTTCTTGATTTTGCTTTTGCATATGGGAGTATGGATGGATTGATATTATGTCCCTGTAAAAATTATGGTAATGGAATATGGGTGTCAAGAGAAGATGCAAAAGAACACTTAATATGTGATGGCTTTGTTAAATTAAAAGTTATACTAAATGGGTAGCACATGGTGAAACATGACAACAAACAAAATCTAACTCTCCACCATCAAGGGATCCAAATGCATATGATGATATGGAAGGGCTGTTGCATCATGCATTTGGAATTCCAAATGAAGATAATGTTACCAATGACACATTTAATGCCAGAGAGGAAATGTCTAATGTAGAGGCTAAGAGATTTTCTTGTTTAATAGATGACTCCCAATAGCCTTTGTATCCTGGATGTGAAAGTTTTACAAAACTTTCGTTTCTTGTCCACTTACTCCATATTAAGTGTATGGATAATATGAGCGATATTACGTTTACAAGGATACTACATTTGTTGAGGAAAGCATTTCCTATTGGTGTGGAATTACCCAAATCCTATTATGACACCAAAAAATTCAATAAGAAAATGGGTTTTTGTTATGAGAAATATGATGCTTGTCGAAATGATTGTATGCTTTATTAGGGAGTAGACAAAAAAAAAAGAATGTTGTGATAATTGTATGGAACCTAGGTGGATAGAACCAGTTATTTCTTCCTTACCAGTGACTTCACAAGAAAAAGGCAAGATAGATAAAAAGGTTGCAGCAAAGATTGTGTGGCACTTTCCCATAAAACCTAGGTTGCAGCGATTGTTTTCTTCATCTAAAATAGCATCTTCCAGGAGATGGCATACGGAGGGTCGTGTCCAAGATACGAAATGAGACATCCTGCAGATTCACTAACCTGGAAGACATTTGATTTCCAAAACGTAGAGTTTGCTAAAGAACCTAGAAATGTAAGATTGGGTTTAGCAACTGATGTGTTTAATCCGTTCAAGAATATGAGTAGTAATCATTCTTCATGGCCAGTGGTGATGATCCCATATAATTTACCACCAGAGTTGTATATGAAGAAGTCATTCTTTATGTTGTCTTTATTGATACCTTGTCCGACCAGTCTTTGATTGCAAAGTTGAAGGAATTATGGGATATTGGCTTAACAACATTTGACGCTTCAGTTAATCAAACTTTTAACATGCGTGCAACACTTATGTTGACAATTAGTGATCTTTCGGGCTATGCCATTTTGTCAGGTTGGGGTTGTAAAGGATACTTTGCATGTTCTGTGTGTCATAAATACACATGCTCTGAATATTTATTTAACTCACGTAAGAATGTGTATTTGGCTCATAGAAGATTTTTGGAAGAGGGCCATCCTTATCGAAATGATAAGGATTTTAATGGACAAGAGGAACATGGAATTCCACCTCCAAAACTCACAGGGTCTATGATATTAGCTGATTTAGAAGGATATCATATAAAATTTGGAAAAGATGTTAAAGGTAATACGAACTCGCCAACTGGTTGGAAAAAACGTAGTATATTTTTTCAGTTGCCATATTGGGAAAATAACTCATTGCGTCATTGCCTTGATGTCATGCATATTGCAAAGAATGTTTGTGACAATATTCTTAGTGCCTTATTAGATATAAGTGGAAAAATAAAAGATCATAGAGAAGGACAACTTGATTGCTAAATAAAAGGGTAAGACTAGAACTCTACCCCAATGAAGATGGAAGTTTTCCAGAAGCTTCTTTTTCCTTGAATAGGAAAAGAACAGAGAGATTTTGTAACATCTTAAAGAATGTTAAACTTCCAGATGGCCATGCATCTAACATTTCAAGGTGTGTACAAATGAAGCCACCTAAAGTTTTTGGTCTTAAAAGTCATGATAGCCATATTTTGATGGAACAATTACTCCCATTGTGTATGCGCATAATACTGCCAAAGAATGTTCAATCTCCTTTGATCAAATTGTGTCGATATTTTAGAGAATTGTGTTCGAATGAACTTTGTCCCCGTGAATTGATTCGACTTGAAGAAGAGATAGCCATTGTACTGTGTGATCTTGAGAAGATTTTTCCACTTTCATTTTTTGATGTGATGGTGCATTTGCCAATTCATTTGGCAACAGAGGCTAAGATCGCTGGTCCTGTCCATTATCGATGGATGTATCCTGTTGAAAGGTTAGTGGATTTCTTCCATTTATTATATAACTTTAAAATTTTTGTAATTCAATCATAAAAAGTAATAAAACTTAGCTATTGTAGGTACTTGTGTGTATTGAAATCTTATGTTCGCAATAGAAGTCGACCAGAAGGTTCAATAGCAGAAGGTTATCTAGCACAGAAATATCTTGATTTTTGCTCCATGTACTTATCTAATCAAGTGGAAACAAAATTTAATAAATTGGGTAGAAATCAAGATGTTGGTAGTGACTTTAGAGAAGGTTTGGACATTTTTTCTCAAATAGGTCGTCCATTGGGGAAAGCAATAGCTAAGGAGTTTGATGAAGAAACCTTAGAGAAGGCACATCGCTATATACTTTTCAATTGCGATGTAGTTTTACCGTATATTGAGTAAGTTCCTTAATTATTTACTTGAATAAATATCTAAGTTTACATTTATTATTCACTCAAAATTATAATTGTAGGAAACATAATGAAATAATTGAAGATCAATATTTTCAATGTACAAAGCATCAAGAAAACGTGTCCACAGTGAAACATTTGCAACATGGTTTTCAGAACATGTAAGTAACAACTGATAGCAAATAGTATTAACTAATTTCAAATGTGCATATTATTGACTATTACTTATTTATTAGGTTGAAGAATTACCTTCAGTTGAAGATGATCCAATTATGGAAGATATCAAGTTTTTGGCTAGAGGACCAAGTCATGTTGGCGCAGCATATAAGAGGTTTATTGCACATGGTCGTAGATACCATATAAAGGAATGAGAGGGTAAAAGAAAGATACAAAATAGTGGGATAGTTGTTAGTGCAATAACATCTAGCTTTTCAAGTGTTAAGTATGATAATCCCATCTCAAGTGATTTGGCTTATTATGGGATCTTGAAGGATATTGTTGAATTATATTATTTGGGAAGAAGAAAGGTTGTGTTATTCGAATGCTATTGGATTTCTAAAAGTAAAAGATTGAAGAAAGATGATAATAGTTTCACGTTGGCTAACTTTACAAATGTTAGGCGTAACAATGAACCTTTTGTACTTGCTTCCCAAGTTAAGCAAGTATTTTATGTGGATGATCTTACCAAAAAGGGGTGGCGTGTTGTAGTAGATCCAGGTTCCCAAAATTGCATAACATAAGTTCTTTTTCTTTTCATGCTTATGTGTTGATCTTTTTATGTACTTGTGAAATTTATTAACATTTCACATTTTTAAGAATTTAGCAGTTTTGATGTTTATTATGTTTTCTTACATTTTTTCATGATTTTCATTTTACTTGTTGGCAAACTAATATTCACTTAGATTCATTTGCAATATGCAGATAATAGTGGTGTATATTTGATTGCAGGAAACTTTACTGATGGCTCCTATAACTAGAAAAGGACATTGTCATGTGAATACCTCCATAGACCAATCAGATGAACCACCAACAGATAGTCAAAATCAAGGTTTGAGGCTTTGAGCATGTGATTTGATTCTCATGAATTATCTTCTTATTATTTTAAGCTTATTTCTTCATGCCACTTATATTAACGTTTAGATTTGTCTTAGGTACTAAGGTGACCAATGAATTGGGAAAAAAAGGGACTAGAGGAGAAACTCAAGCAAGAGATATTTGGGCTATAAATGTTATACCAGCTGATGTTGATGATAGTGGTGATAATTGCGAAGATAATCGCATTGTGATTAACTTCAATAGAAGAGGACAACCAATTAGTGAAATAAGAAAAAAATATAGCAAGTTCATAGGTACATTAGCTAGAAATGAAAAACTAGCTCCTCTTCATGTTAGAGATTGGCGCATGTTGCCACTGGAGAAACAAAAAGTGTTACTAAGTTTGGTAAAGGTAAGGAGCAACATACTTCTCATAAAGAATCTTATAGTTTATTTTATTATAAAATTTACCGAGTTGTTGGTCATGAAAGTTTCTTTCTTGTGAATAATATAATTTTCTCTAATTTTGAAAATTGTTACATTCAATGCATGTACAGTCAAAGTTCATATTTCCAGCAACATGTGATGCATATAATTTGTAAAACATTGGAAAGAAATGGAGATCTTGGAAGACAAGAGTGAAGGAAAACTTTTATGATCCTAACATCCCAATTGAAGAATAGGCGCGCATTAGGCCTTCAGATAAGCGTGTCTTGGTAGATCAATACAAGAAGTTTCTATTGCAATAGGATGAGGGATCTGATAAGGTACATGTTA
The DNA here is from genome assembly GCA_014898755.1 of Handroanthus guayacan. Lineage (NCBI taxonomy): Eukaryota > Viridiplantae > Streptophyta > Magnoliopsida > Lamiales > Bignoniaceae > Handroanthus > Handroanthus guayacan. The sequence continues at coordinate 92,577 of JACFYI010001026.1, forward strand.
AACATAATTGCATCTTTTGTATGGTTCTTCATTTAATTTACTGTTGTGATTTTAGGATCGTAGCAAGAAAAATATAGAGAATAGAAACATGAAGAAGATGAATCACATTATAGGCCAAAGAAGTTTTGCTGATATTGAAGAAGAAATGGTACTTGTTCCTTGTAAAGAAAATCATAATAGAATTTAATGTTAGTGAATATATTAACTTTTTACTTCATTTATGTGCAGACAAAATAAAAAAAAGAAGTTCCTTCAAGAGCAGAATTATTTGAGAAATGCTTTTCCAAAAATGGAGTTCCATCGAGTTTGGAAGTTGTAGAAGCATTAGTAAGTATTTAATAACTACATTCATTTTCAGATTTTAATAATTTTATGTGAAGATATTATACATTGAATTAAATAATATGTTTACAGAATGAAATGAAAGATCGAACTAGCTGTCTTCCGGAAGGCTCAAAAGACCCTCATAGTCCTAATGATGTTTTTGGACAAGTGATTGGGGAAAGAAAGGGTGGAAGAGTGCCTATGGTGGGCTTTGGAGTTACAGAAAGTGATGTGTGGGAAAACATAGTACCCCAATGAAGACCAAGTTATCGTAACATTATGTAGTATGAAGAGGGTATGACCAAGATGCAAGAAATTGTGGAAAGTCAAGCTAATAAAATATTACAATTGGAAGCAAAACTAGCAAGAATGGAGAAAACGGGTCATGCTAGTACTTCATCAGAAATATCTCTAACTCAATCAAGAGAGCATCATAATACTTCGCCGGAACCAAATGGAGTATAATCAATGAGGCATGGAGTTCGATCATCATCTTATCAGTCTTCTTTCCAAAATGTCAACTCTTGACCACTTCACATAAGTCATATCCTACTATCAAGTAAGAAATTTTTATTTTTGTAAATCTTAACTAGTTTTTATGTTAACCATACTTAGAGAAAATGGTGTTTTGTGAACCAATTTTTTTCTTTTGAGATGCTCGATGATAATTGTTGAATGAGTTTTCATTGAGTTGTGGTTTATAAATGAAGGCCTTATTTACTTTGGCTGGCAAGGCCCAATAACCTGAGTTAGACCAATATACACCACTGTTTACTTTGACTGGCCTAGAAAACACGCCTGACGCTTGAACTCGTGTTTAGATTGGTTTAGCCCCTGTTAACTTGACCATTGTCTTTCTTTGGTTTAACAATCCGGACTTGCAGTCGTGGCCCAAAGTCCTATTTTTGCCCTCCAAAAAGGCGGCCCTTCAGACCTTATTCTTCTCTTTCTTCTTTCTTGCCCTACTCCACCTTCTCCATAGCCACAAACCCTAACCCCTCTTCTTCAAATCAAGCTCACGGTGGAAGTAACAATCCGGTATCAACAAGTCGATTCGAGTTTACTTCTGTATCTTCGACAACCTTTTTTCTTCGAATCAAGCTCGTGGTGGAAGCAACAATTTGGCATCAAAAGTCGATTTGAGTTTATTTCTGCATCTTCGACGAAAAGGTAAGTCACGTTTCTGATTCAAACACTTTCCCTGAAACTTTAATTTCCAAGTATGGTGCTAATAAATGATCATTTGTCGAAACAACCTGCTACATGTAAATCCTCTTCGTTGCTAGGTGTTTGAAAAGAGTTCTGCAGTCTCTTTGATGTAGCATAATGTTAAGGGCATTTGAGTTTGGTCAAGGTTGCAGTTACGATTTTCTTTTAATATGAAATAGAGTTGGCTAAACTTTAGGAGAAAATAGGGAAAATCCATTCTTTATTTTCAGTTGGGTATATACATTATTTGCTAGTCAGATTAGTCATTAATGGCTGTAGAGATAACTCATTATTTGGAAAGTGAAGAGCATCTCAATAACTACAACAACAGCAGCAGCAGCAGCTGTACATGGTTTCTTGATCTATATTAACATGGTTTCTTGATGTAGTTAAGAATAAGAAAGTAGGGATTATTAACATGATTTCTGTAGATATATATCTTATGTCAACTACTTGATCATATCAGTATATCACATTAGTTTTGTTTCTAAGGAGACTGTATCTACAGAAAATTAAAATATTGATAAAAAATGGCAAGCTTTAAGGATTTATTATCTATATTGATGCATGTTATGTTAAGGAAGAGCATCAACATTTACGGCGAGCTAGCTTTCATGGTTCTGCAACTTAGATTTTATTATCAGTGTTTCCAGGAGTAGCTAGAACTGGCTCCCTCTGATTGTGAAGGATATATATTATCTTATATTATATTCTTACTCTATTTCCAAGTAGTGAAGTAAAAGAAAAGCAACGAAATAAAATAGAATATATTTGAAGAATATATTATATACAAGCTTTATAAATCGAACTCATTAATTAATTTATGTAGAGGTTGCTAGGCATGAAGTCTGTTAACTACCGCATCTGTTAACTGCTGTAAATGAGCTGTTACTGTTGATATGATTATGTCTAGACCTGCCAAGTGGACAATAGCAAAGTCAATACATGATGAAGTATAAGTTGTTCAATGTTTTGTATATATTGTGGTCATTGTAAGAGGTAGGTGGTTTAGCTAACATCTAATAATAACTTTAGGGAAATTTTGCATAGATTTTTTCATAACATACATCAAGTTCGACATATGTAATTGTTTAAAATATAATAATATATGCATCATGCACTACAACATTTATAGGTGCCAATTAGTTCACATAACATATATTTAAATTTGTTCATACGAAAGACATTCATTTGTAATATGCTCCGACAATCTATTATTACACTAGTGGTTTAAACAAGTATATTGAATCACTAAATTGCAATGAGGATATCCATTGAATAACTTGCATAACATGGGATGGTTGAATGATTTCTTGGACAGATAATTTGTTAATTTTTAAAGACAAGTGTGTGCATAGTGAAACTTACCTAACCATTTTTATATGATTGCCCTTGATTAAACAAATTATTCCCAAAGATATTTCTAATCATCTTTGAGATGGTGGACTACTTGAATAATGGTAATTTAGCTACCTAATCCTTCACAGCTTCAGGCTAATTAGGATTTCCTAAGTTATTGTCATTTGCATAAATTGTATATTCACGTGGAATATTGCGTACTAATTTTGTAATTAACTATTGTCAGAAGAAAGCTTATATATATTATATAAGAAACGTGGTTGTGTTACTTCCGATATCAATTTATGTTCTGTCATTATATATAAGAAACATAGGTGTATTATATAAGAAAGGTGGAGATGCATAGAAATTGTTAGGAGATATTGGGCAATCTTCATTGTATCTCCATTCTCCTACATTGCTTTCCAGTATTATTATTAAATCTTTCTACTTTTAATTAACATTATCGTGATGTGTTTATCCTCGATTTTTCTTTATTAGTGATGGTTGATGATTTGCACAAGCGGAAAGTGCTAGTTGTACTTGAGTCAATAAGTATTCAAATCGTTGTAGCTTTAATGATAATTTATTATATTTGTAAAAGACATCAACGTGTCGGACTCAATCTAGTAAATAGAAGGCATTTGCCATATAGTTTGATTAGTAGGATACCTGGCCAAATTAGTCATTTAGGTGACATCATAAATGTCTCAGACAATGATTGTATAAACAACCTTAGGTTGAATAGAAATGCATTCGGTAGGTTATGTATGCTTGTTGAACAATTCGATGGTTTAAAGGGAACTCAGAGTGTGACGATAGCCGAGCAAGTTGCCATGTTTCTTGGCATTCTAGCCCATCATAAATCATATAATAAAACATGATTTCAAGAGATCAGGACGAACTATTAGTAAGTACTTTAACGACGTGCTATTGGCTATATTGAGGTTGCATCCTATTTTGGTGATAAGTCCTGAACCCATTGGCCCTGATTCCATAGACGAACGATGGAAGTGGTTCAAGGTACATATATCTTTATGTATAATATTTTTTTATGAATTAATTTTGATAGAACTCATTTTTCGTGTTAATAATCTCGACAAAATTTTACACATGTTGTTCGTAGGGATGTTTGGGAACCTTAGACGGAACATACATCCCGGTGAAGGTTTTCGAGATAGATAAGGCATGATACTGTTCTAGAAAGGGTTAGATATGTGTTAATGTGCTAGGTGTCTGTGATAAAAACATGAATTCCATATATGTATTGGCGGGTTGGGAGGGTTCTGCTGCTGATGGTCGGGTCCTTCGAGATGCAGTCACCAGACCAAATGGACTATGAGTTCCATGAGGTAGATTACTATTTTAGTGAAGTATACACTATATAACTAATTAATGTACTCATTTATTATAAGAAATTAACATAATTTTTTTCCTTCTTTTTCAGGTAATTATTATGTATGCAACAGCGGATACACTAATGGTGGAGGATTTCTCGCACCATATAGAGGTGTTAGATACCATCTTTAGGAATGGGGAGGTGGGACGTTAAGGCCTCAAAATGCTCACGAGCTATTTAACTTAAGGCATTCTAAACCACGCAACATCATAGAGCGTGCTTTTGGATTGTTGAAGATGCGTTGGGCTATTCTTAGGAGCCAGTCTTTCTATCCTATTTCGACTCAAAATCGAATAATAATGGCGTGTTGTTTACTTCATAACTTTGTGAGGCGTGAAATGCCATTTGATCTATTGGAGCCACTTGCTTCTTTAGAAGAAGAGGATGCTACCACTGTTCCAAGTGGATTTGTTGAAAACGTGGAGCCTTCTCAACTGTGGTCAAATTTTAGAGATGAACTTGCACATGATATGTATAATGATTGGAGGGGAATTTACACGTAACAGAATGCGTAGTTGTACTAAGTAGCTTTTCTTGTTATGCGAACATACTAAATTGGAATGCAGTGTCTGCTTATTATGTAATTTACATTGGATTTGTCTTCATTAACTTACTTTTGTGGCACATTCGATATATATTATAAAGTTCGACCATTTGTGTTAATTCTTAGTTTTGTAAATGATAACTATTTAATCACCATCTTGAATGTCTTCTGTGCGTAATAGGAATATGGAAGGGTCAAGCAGTCAAAGATTTAAGGGAGATATGCGTCCACAAAAATCAAGAAGGACATGGACTATTTTGGAAGAGCAAATGATAGTACAGGCATTTAAAGACATAATATCTCAGGGATGGAAGGCACAAAATGGTTTCAGACATGGATTCCTTAACCAACTAGAGCAGAGACTCCAACAATATATCCCGGGATCGGACATCAAGGCAGAGCCTCATATCAGCTCTAAGTATGGATCTTGGAAGAAAACTTACAGAGAAGTATACCAAGTGCTGAGTACTAGTGGTTTCAATTGGGGCACAACTAATCACACAGTGGAGGCTCCACCTGATGTATGCGATGCGTATGTCAAGGTATGTCTGAGATAAAATTAATTTTGAAAATTGACATCTTAAGTATTAATTGTTATCGCAATTTATGAAATAAAGTAGGTTATGGACAAATATTTACATGTTTATTTATAATATTTGTTTTTTTTTTTTTTTTTCAAATTAGGCTTATCCAAAGGCATTAACATTGAAGGGAAAACCATTTCCACATTACGAAGCATGGGTGGAGATTTATGGAAAAGATAGTGCAACCGGTGAACATGCAATAGATTAAAGAGCAGCTGCAGAGGTGGAACATATTGATTTAGATGAAATTAATGAGGAAACTGAGGAGAATTCGTGTTCTCGGCCCGTGGAGCCAAACTTACCGGAATATGATGGGACCAATTCTTTCGTGAGCCCAAGAAGGAGACATCGAAGCCAACACAAAGTTTCGGATCAAGAAAGCGAAAGGCTCGTGAGATATTCGATAATGCTTTACTGGAGGTCGTTGGTGGCTTTTGCGAGAGAGCAGCAACATCCCTTGAAAAGGTTGCAACAACACTTGGAACAGAGATGATCTCATCTCAACGTCAAGAGGACGTGTATACAGCAATTGGGAGGCTTAACATGTCGATTACTGCATATGAAAATCTCCAAGCTTCTTACATTTTTGCCATGAACAGTTAGGCAATGGATATGTTTTATGGACTACCGAATAGTGCAAAGGTTGGGATGGTGAAGATGGCAATAGAAGGTAAACTTAATTGGTTCCCGGATTAAAAGGTTGTCTATGTCTACCATATCTAACTGACGAATCACTAATTTTTCCAGTAATCCCCACTATTATATTTATGGTATTTCGAATGGATGGTTATGTGCTTGGAACGAATGGTTATGTACTTGGAACAAATACTAGTGGTGCTTGCCCCTGTAGTTCTCATTGTTGAATATGGAAACTGTGCTTGCAAAATATATTTCATGTATTTCAGGCACGATATCAAATGAAGCTGGCTTTTGATCCAAGATTTTCTTGAATTCAATTGATCATGTATGTTCGAAATGCAAGCTAAATTTTGTTAAAAGAAGATGAATAAAGCAGAGATATGAGAAAATGGGGGGTGTGTAGATCTTGATTCCTTAGCTTTTTTTGTGTGTGGAAATGGGACTGCGGTGGACTTACTCAGTGGGTGGGAGAAAGCTAGTGGCAATAATAATGGATGGGATTTGGGCTGTGAAGTTGCTGTATTTTTGCATGTATATATATATATTTAATTTTAATTTTAATTATTTTATTTTATTTTATTGGTAATTATTTGTATATTTGTCTTGATAAATAATTATAGAAATTGGTTGATGAAAGTGACCAGCCCAATAACGGACAAGGAAGGGCTTTGCTTAACTCACTCTGTAATTTTCCACCTAACGCGAATAGATCAACAATTGGAATAACTTCTTCTTGAATATATATAGTTTAATTTAATAATAATTAAAAAAGGTGTTTTAATTGTGCGGTGATCATAATTAAGTCGTAATTAAGTAGTAGTACAGTAGTGGGGCTGCATCTTTTCGTTAAGGTCCCAAACCAAATGATCGACATGGTAGAGCATCTGAAAAATATGATCTTACTGCAGGGACTATTACAAGAAAATACCATAATTTCCGATAAAAAACTTAGTACAACATATTAAAGAGTTCGACATCTAGTACGTGATGCAGTTATATAAAATTCTTTGAAAATGGGCAAGAGTTATGGGGGCTTGGCTTGGAACTTTTACATATAATTCTTCAAATTTGAACAAGAGTCACGTGAGCTCGGCTTGGAACTTTCACCTCTTAGAAATTGTCCTAAATGGAAATGTGGTTGTTGAGGAGACAAAATTCGGTGTGGTGCCGCAGTGCTGGACTGGACATCAGGGGTTTGTTGTGCAGAATCCTCTTGCTCTTCCACTACATCTTCGTTGTCGACTGTACATCAAAGGTGTTGTGAACGTGAACCCTTCTAATAAGATTAATATTAATACAAAACATGTGCATAAATTAGTTAATACCTTTTTCATAATTTGACGAACCTAGCTGAGCCCTCGCCAAATATGCCATTCTTTCCTCTATTGTGACTGCACGTGCTCCGTTGGGCCCAAACACACAATCTAATTCTAACCACATTGGTTCCGATTTAGATATATACGCTACACCAAGCTCATGTACCTATTATGCAGAACATGCAAATACTTTAGATATAATGATAATAAAATACATTATTCATAGGTTATGTATATAGGTATAGAAACGAGTAGTAGATAGAAATTTCACCTTGCATATGACGTCCCAAGCATCATCTGATGCCGAAACAATTTGATTCATTTTCACATCATATCTAACTTGGTCATAGTTTATTATCCAACTCCATGTTACATACCGTTTATGCGCGAATTGGAAGTGTTTGAAACATGTGTAATAATCGAGCCGTGTCCCTAACTTCATATTCACAGACTCAATTGCATGATTGATAGCGTCAATATCATCTACATCGAGTCACTTGTTTTTTACATAGGCAGATATTTCCAAATCATGAAGAAATGCTTCATCAACTTGTTTTGTCCATTGGGGGTATAGAAAATATCATCCTGGGATGGTATTCTCATTTTTGGAGGCATGTTTCCCAATTGGAAATTTGGAATGGAAATATTTCTGCAATATGAAAAGAGAAGAAAGAAATAGTATGCCTTGTAATTTATCAACGGAAGATTTTATAATTAGGTTGAGATACACATTGCACATCCATACATTTACTTTATAAAAAATGGGCCTAGCTGATATGACTAATCAAGCATCATTTCTTTCTTTGATTTGCTATTAACAGTGAACAATTAAGCTTTTGTACATATAATTGCATAGATAAAGCCAATGAGTTATGACCGTTCATGCACACTTTCAAAGACTTTATCCTCATGCTTTTGTCTCATATATTACCCATCTCTTTCAATAGTTGGAAAAAAATGTGAAAGGGAGAACATATCTTGCAATTTTGACGACATAAAGATAATTGTTACGCTATATTGATTCTCTAAATCTTATAGCTTGTACATTTGCAGAAGAGGTGGCAGAAAAAGTGTGTAGTATGATATGAGAAGTCATGCACTACTGCCTAAACCCATTTAACTAGATTTGATATCTGCACATTACATAATAGAGCAAAACTAATCCATAACCAGTATAAATATAAGCCAAATCCAACTAATAAAAATGTGCACTTATTTTCTTAAAGGAAAAATAAGAAAAAAATATGCACTTTTCGAGCAACAACTCATTTAACTATTTTGTTAAGGGAAAAAAATTTAAAAACGCAAAAATATTAACTTTTTGAACCCACCTCATTTGAATATTTGGGTAAGGAAAAAAAAGAGAGAGAGAAAGGTAACAAAATGTCTAATTTTAAAGGCCAAGCTTATTTGAGTGGTTTGTTAAGGGAAAAAAATAAAAAATAAAATAAAAGATGTTTATTTTTTTAACACAACTCATTTGAATATTTGGATAAGGTAAAAAAGAGAAAAAAAAAAGGTTTAAAATGTCTACAATTTGAGCCCCAACTCATTTTAATATTTTGTTAAGGAAAAAATAAAAAATAAAAAAGTCTACTTTTCAAACCTAGCGCATTTGAATATTTGGGAATGGTAAATAATAATAATAATAATAATAATAATAATAATAATAATAATAATAATAATAATAATAATAATAAAGAAAAAAATAAAAGAGGTTTAAAAATGACTAAAATTTGAGTCCCAACTCATTTTAATATTTTCTTAAGGAAAAAATAAAAAATAAAAAAGTCTACTTTTCAAACCTAGTGCATTTGAATATTTGGGAAAGCTAAATAATAATAATAATAATAAAAGAAAAAAAATAAAAGAGGTTTAAAAATGTCTATTATTTGAGTCTCAACTCATTTTAATATTTTGTTAAGAAAAAAAAGGATGTCAAAATTATTTATTTTCGAGCCCCAACTCTTTTCACTTTTTTGTTAAGAAAAAAAGGAGAGTAAAACATATCTATTTTTCATCCAAACTCATTTGAATATTTTATTAAAGAATTGTGAAGGGCATTATGGGCATTTCATAAATTACACAACTTTACACCATACAACCCAAAGTAAACACATAAACAAACTAAGGTTAATTAAACTAACATAAACATCCAAAGTAAACAACATATCAAATACATTTTACTCATTTAAACCAACATTTAAACCATCAATAACCCAAACCCTCATTATACCTACATTCCAAAGTAAACATGCCCGAACTAAGATAATGCTGGTTATACCACTTAGCTATTGTTGGTGTCTCTGTTGAACTTTGATTTTTGATCATTTGTTTTGCTATTTGTTATAACATATTGTCAGTTTTTCTTCCTACTATATCAGATTGTTGCTGGAAATTAAGTAGTTTATAGCTATATTGATTTTTCAAACACTATTATTTATAGGTTGGAGCTAGAGTGTCTATTAGAAGCAAGTTTGACACTTCAAAAATTGTGGCAACTGGAAATATTAGCAGTTTAGGCCCAAATCAAGTGGTTGGCAGGCAATGTCTTGGACCGAGTTGGTGTGAAGTTCACATTCAAGTTGTTATTGAGAGGAGTGAAAAGTTGCTTAGGCCTTATTCTATACTGAAAACTATTGAAAATGCATATGGAGCAACAATTGCATGGCCTCTTAATCTGGTATAGTGGTTTAGATTTGCATCTTTAATTTATGATATCTTGTGAAATTAATGACATAAGTTTTATCATTTCGTTTATGTAGGTGGTTCGAGAAGAGGAAGAATGAAGTTACTTTGATATCTTTTGCACTACTTGAAGTATTCTTCAAATTTTTGTTGATCGACTGAATCCAGTTTTACAAGATTTAGACTTGTAATTCAGTTTCACTAATTGAAACTTAGGTGAACGTATTTTCAGTTTCTCTATGGTCTATTTTGTGACTTGCATGTATTGAACATGTTCTATTTTGCAAGGATGATTGGTTTTATATATATGCATATAAATTTTTATTCATATTGGAACTATGGTTGGAAGTGTCACCAATGCTTGAGTTTGATCTACAAAGAGGGCATATATATGGACACTTTTGAATTATAGCTAGTAAGTGTGCAATATTGAAACACTTTCAAATGTTGCATTAAGTACTTATTGTGACATATTTTAGGGAGACAAATGATTCAAATTGGTGACACTTAAGGTTGTCTCCATACATGGCTTCTTAGCAATTTTGAATGTTGCAATAAGCACCTTTAGTAATACATTCAAGTGTAATAATTGGTTGATTTTGTGACGCTTAATAGCGTCTTTATAATTGCAACTAAAAAGTTGTTGAGACGCTTATAAGTGTTGCGTCTGGAGCATTACCAAAACACTATAAAGCATAGCTATAGCATTATTGTTATGACACATTTGAGTATTGCATAGTCTATTGCAACGCCTTTTTTAGAGGCACAATAAGGAAGCGCCATAATAGCTTAAGCGCCTCTAAAATAGAGATATTATGACGCTTTTTAGTGCAACTATAGCCCATTTTTCTTGTAGTTTGTAAGGATAGATGAACTACTTATGCTTAATTGCTTAAAAATAGAAATTGCTTAATTAGCTGTAATTTGTTAGTTTTTGGAAGTTGACATGGAGATTTGTCAAGCACTAATCCACAAATTATATTGTCATTGAGGGAAAAAAAAAAAAAAAAAAAAAAAAAAAAAAAAAAAAAAAAAAAAGAAAGAAAGAAAGCGACAAACTAAATTAATTATTTTCATGGAATATAAATTATCAGTAGTGGAAGATTCATGCAATTTTTAATTAATTTCGTCAAAGGAAAAAATAATATTTATTAAACCATAGAAAACAAATCAGATTTGTCACAGAAATAAATAATATTTGACTACTATATAAATAATAGTTGGAAGCACCACGCAAAGCGCTATGTCCAGAAAATGTTTATATTCATCTTACAAGGCAAAAGGGGAATTGTGTACCTCATTGCTTGTCGTACCATCAGTCATGAACATACTGAGATAAATGAGAAAGTTGGCAGTTTGATATCTCACTCAAATTATTTCTTTTCTTCGCATTTCTGAAGGAACTTCTTTGTTTCAATATCTGTAGTACTTTCATTTGTTATTTTTGATATATTTACATACCTTGTTTTTCGGTTATATATAAACATGACTTATGCTTGGAATCAGAATTCCTTTTTTGTGCCCTGGGTGCATCACTTGGACTTGCAAATAGCACAATTTTGATGTTCCTTTCTTCAATTAATCTTCTAACTATGTATTGAAGCACACACTATCGACTTGGTTTTTAGTGTTTTCCTTAATTTCATGAAATATGTTGTATTTTCCATGATTGAGTTAATTCTATCAATTTGTGGTATAAGATCCTGCATTATATTTTGTAATTAGCTTTGTGTTTTTTGTTGATTGGGAATAGTTGTTAATTTCACTCACCCGTCTATCCATTTCTATGCATTGGTAAACTGCATAAAATCCTCACATAAAAAATCGAATTAGCACAAAAAGCCCTATGAAAAAAAATGTTGCAACACCGTCATGTCTTTTGAAAAATAGGCACACCTTACTGATTTTTGCTACTTGTCATACACTCTCATTTTTCTGGAAGTTTTGTTGTTTCTAAAGGCTAGAAAAGCCAAATTTGCCCCTAAGAGCTTAAAAGTAAAAAACCGTCTTTTTCTTTATCTTTCCCGATCATCTTCTTCATCCATTTCTTTTCTTTGAAAGCCCAACTCCTTGGTTTTCCCCATCTTTTCAATCTTTTTGTCATATCTTCAATTAAGCAATTGTTCTAAATGGAATCCTTCAATGATAGCTTATTAACGAAAAATGATAGGAGAACAGTTTCAAATTTAAGGCATCCTTCCACTCCAACAAGTGCTCCAACCTAGCTGCTATGGTGGTGGTGGATGTTCTGATGGCATTGAGGAAGAGCCATTGTTTTATGGAGATAAGTTTTCAAGTTTTTTCCTTATGGTAGAATATAATGAATAGGATAATAGAAAGGTCCCTATGAAATCGAAACATAGCATTTACCCTCCTTTGCATGGCTATGTTCTACCATTCTATTTGTTATTGTACTTATTTTGTTTTTGAAGAGTAATTTTTCAGTTATCTTGTGGTTGATTGTAAAAGTTCAAACATAGCTAATTGCAACTCTTGTTCTAGTTAGGGTCTTTGTTTTTTCCTTCCTTTTTTCACGATTTTGTGAACTCCATTTGGGTAAAGTTTGGTACTTGACGCATCGGCTTCATTAGCATTTGGTAATAAATGAAGTAGATGAAGGAAAATAGGGGCTTTTTTTTTTTTTAATTTTTAAGTTCTCAGGCATAAAATCAAATTATTAGAGAGCCAAAAATAGAGCATATATTAGATGAGCATTTTTGTTAGTTCAGGGACACTTTTTAACAAAAGTAGGGCTTGAAGCGATGATAAGTTTCATAAATTTCATTTATAATGTAATATTTGCCCATGTTTTTAATAGTTTAATTGCTTGATTCTTAGATTTTAACTCATATTTCATATTTTAGGAAGGAGACTGAAGAATTAGATAAAAAATAAATTAAAATTAAGTGTTTGACATGGTCGAGGCTAAGTCATGTTTGTGAAGAAGACAAGAGGCCCAACCAAAAAAAAAAAAAAAGAAAAAATGGTGTAGAAAAGCTTTGTAATTAAAATGTAGGCAGGCCTTGAAGCTTGAGCTATCTGGAATGCTAGGCGGGAATAAGTTGAAGAATTCGACTTGGACAACTATTGAATAGTTTTGTTAGGATTTTATTTTATTACCTTGTTTAGAGAATTCTATGTTTGGTATGCTTCCTAGTTTAATAATATTCTTGAAAATTGACTTATCTTAGAGAAAGAATTCCTTTTTTGTGCCCCTCTTGAAGGAATTAATTGTTTGTATAAGGGAACCTGTGAATCTTTTCAGACATTTAGCTTTAGAATTTTATTTTCTCTGCAATTTTTAAGTTCTTTTGCTTTCTTTTTCAAACATCAATTGCTAAACTCCATTCTCTAGTCAAGGATAATAGAAGTATTGGCTTTTCGAAATTTGCGAGATCTAATTTATTCTTTCTTGTTTCTTCATTCTTGGATATTCATATATTTTCTGTTTTCATTACAAATATTAAAGTTTATTGAGTATAGAGCTCGTCTTTGATAACTTAGAACATTTGTCTTGCTAATTAAAACTTTAAATTAGTAGCAAATAGCTTGGTTGGGTATAAGCAAAGGTATATGGCCTAGTTTCAATAAATCTCGCTTGTTTGTATTTGTTGGCTAGCATTGATGACCCCTCCAGTTTTTAATACTATTAATAAATTAAATCCTAAGATCTTTTCTAGGGTTGTCTACAATACTAAGTTTTTTATTGCTTGTTGGCTACCGATCCACAATTGTCCATGTACCAACGGAAGACTTAGTAGTTTTCTCAATTTTTGTTACAACCAGTTGACGTTAGATGTGCTATGATGGGTTGGAAGAGGCCACATGCACAAAATGAAACCACCCGCACCCCCACCGCATGTATCTTCTCACTATAAATTATTTTAATTTTATAATTATAATGAGTAGCTTCTGGTGGGGCCACTTTTTTAACTTAATCTTTAATAGGAGCTGGGTCCTACAGGCCAAGAATAAGTCTCATTTTTAGCTTAAAATCCTGACAGCCCTCTATTACCTGCCACAGGCAATGTGGAGAGTATGGCAGGGTAATTTTCACACACGAATGCATTCTGCGTTATATTACGAGGGATAAAACTATCAATTGTCTTTTGATAACAATTAATAATCCAGCCTGGATATTGTGGTTGGTTGCATCTTTTAAACTCCCAATGATAGTGATGAGATTAGCTTATTGAATTTTGATATAATTATAAAAAAAATTGTCATATGTGAAACAATAAATTTCAAATTTGTGAACATCTGTAAAACACTACAATATAGGCTTTAGCTACTTTTTTCAATAATTGAAGAGTGACTGCTAAAATGTGTAAAAATTTAAAATTTGAACATTTTAGGACATATGGCAAGATTATACATGCACCTAATATAAGAAATAAACTAACAAAGACCTTGTCGAATAAAACTTAATGTAAATAGTAAAGCTAATGTTATTTAAGATATTGTTTATAAAGATTTATATAAATTTCCATCAGATTCGATATAGAGATTAAAATAAAACAAAAGGGTATTTATGAATTTGATGTTTTTAAAATTCTTTAAGCTTGGATTTAATTTACCAAAATATTATACCTAATTAATACTATAAACTAATGATATAATGGTATTTTTGTACATACAACAAAGAGAAGAAACTGCTATGTTATTCATACATACAACAAAGAGAAGAAAGCCCTATGTTATTCATACTTTTGTAATTACAAACATTATATATATTTGACATAAAAATAGACTAAAAAAGGAAAATTTTCACTTTTTGTCCTTGAATTAAGTCACTTAATCACATTTCATCTCCTACCTTTTTACCTCATCACATTTTGTCTCCTAACGTTCTAAATTCAATCACAAAATATCCAACCATCTCCTTTCTCATTTATGCTTAACAGTAACCAAATGTGTTTAGTCAAAGGACTAAAACAGCCCCCTCACCCAATATTCCCCTTTATCAACTGAAAACCTAGTTTGCCCACCCAACTCCATTGTAATGGCTAGGAGAAAAGAAGGAGATAATGCTCCCGAATATGATAAGTATCTTTCTTTTTTTTCCCCACCTAATCTTTGCCCAGTTCCCTTAATACTTTGTGTATGGTTTTTGTTTTGTGTGTGTTTTATTGAATTGTGCGAAATAGAGGATGGTTGTGCTATTAAATTTATTATGTTGTCTTACTCTTTTTCTTTTTCTTTTTTTTTTTTTTTTTTTTTTTTTTTTTTTTTTTGAATCGTGTGAAAGAGAGGGCGGCCAAGCTAGACCTCAAGGTGTAGAGCCATCTCAAGTGTATCAAAGAAAGATTCACGAGACCCTACTTCCCAGTAAATACAATTCCAATCAAAGACTTTTTTCTCAAGTCAGTGGCTGCGACCTTACATAGAGCAACTACAAGTGGATTGAGATCCTCAGCCATATGGACGATCAGAGTCTTTCTTGTGTGGAGTGTCCTGTTAAGTTTGCTATTCTATTTTATTATTATTATTATTATTATTATTATTATTATTATTATTTTGAATTGTCTGAAAAGAGCTAGAAGATGAATCGGTGAATATGTGAAATACTTGAAATGAGCTGTAAGAAACAAATCTATGAATTTGTGATTTTTCTAGAATTTTGTACATTTTGTGTAATATTTCTAAATTTAGGGGAATTTCTGTACAATTTGATAATATTTTTGAAATCTTCAAGAAAGGTTGAAATACATTGCATGGTTGGTTGTAGCTTTATGTGGAGATGAAATATTATTTTCAATTAAATTATATCATGGGGGTGCAATGAGATATGATCCAGTGTTGACGTATGATGACAGCTCATTTGATTTTATTGATTATGTCCATGGTCATATGTTTAGTCTGATTGAACTGAGGTCATATCTAGAGGAGTTAGGTTATGATGATGAGAAATATATGAAATTTTGGCATTAATGTGGGCATAGTTTACATGCGGGGAGTAAAATTCTTTCAAATGGTAGGGAGGTGCTAGAGATATTGAATGATTTACCTAAATCCAGAGTTGAAGAGATATTTTAGAGCATGACCCTAGTGGGAGGGATTGTGAGAAAATCGAGTCACAACCTGATCTTATACTTGACTTTTCATTTTTAGAAGGTCTACCTATACAAAACTGGACTAATATTCCTATTGAACCATGTGGTGCCACCAAAGAGAGTGGTGAATCTAGTGGTAGTGATTCTAGTGATAATGACTTTAATGATAGTGATTATGACATGAGCAAAGATGATAGAATATTTGATAAGTTTGTCGATCATGAGGCTAAAAAAGGGGTAGAGGAAAAGGTAAGGAGGTGATAGATGACTTCGTTAGTGAGGAAATATTGTTTAGGATTGTAGGGGAGCAAGAGGAAAACTGTAACAGTCCGACAACCCGCGCCCAATTATTGTCCGCTGTGGCCCAGCTCAA
>JACFYI010001026.1:179838-194298 GCA_014898755.1 Handroanthus guayacan
GCCACTCACTTCCTCAATTATTGCTATGATATCCTTTTGGCGTAACTCTACTCCATTCATCACACTTGGACACATTCGGACTGTAATTCCAAGTTTAATATTCTGGCACATATGGGAGGCTCGAAGTGATGCAAAATACCGTGACAAACAATTTAGTGTTAAGAGAATTATCCACAAAGTGCTGGCACACCTCCATTAAATCTCCCTTGGAGACAAATTCACTTTTCGGCATTGGAGGGGAGACATGAATGTTGCTCAACAATTGGGAATTACTATCCCTAAACTCTTGCCACGAAAATCTATTGCCATTTGGTGCCGTAAACTACAACTTGGAACATGGAAAATCAATCCGACAGGTCAGCAAAATGGGGCTCCAACAGGGCTAGAGCGGAAGGACTTTTACAAGACCATAAAGGTATACCGATCTTTGCTTTTACATATTTTCTTGGAGAGGGCAGTAGCTTGGAAGTCGAGCTCATTGCTATTTATCATAGTCTTTATCTTAGCATTGCCAAGGGATTTACGAATATCTGGTTGGAAATGGACTCACAACTAGTGGTACAACTTCTACATAGCGAGCAATGGGACTCTTGGAAAATTCAACAACTTCTTGATGACACACGACAACTTGTGAGGCATTTTCACATCAAGATCTTACACATTTTGGGGGAAGGAAATAAGCCAGCAAACGCACTTGCTAGTATGCCATGCGACCTTCAACTTTCGACGGAACTTTCTCCTCAAGACTTTAATGTGACGCTCAATATCCTCATTAGGATGGATAAATAGGGCTTACCCTCATTTCGTTTTACATAGTATGATTTATTTTTATTTTTCTCTGTGTAAGGGAGTAGTACTCTTTGTTTTCGTGCTTTTACGAACATTTGATCTTAACTCTTTTTGAGCATTTATGGAAAACATTAGAACTGGGCGTGGTTTGATCTCGAGGGTAATTTCCTCCTATGGTACATAGGCATCATGGGTAAAGCCCGACTGGCAATGCTAGGCTCAGCCACACCCTAAAAAAAATTAATAACTCTACGACATAGACCTAATTAAGTAAAGCAGTAGAGCATACATAAAGTTTACTTATTGCAATCTACTACTCCTTCTCTCCCAACATCTGAATCCCATGTACTCAAAATAATTCTAATTTGTATTTCTGTGGACCTTTATACACAATCTAACCATCTGATAAAACAATTATGTCATCAAATAAGTCGTAGGTCTCTGGTGCAGGCTACAATATTGAGATTATAGCAATTTCTTGTAAAATGTGGATGGATTCCCTTATCGAATTCACTATCTGGAAAGTTGTTGAACTATCCAAACTAGTTGATACCTTGTCCATAAATATTGCTCTTACTGATCCAACCAGCATTTCCCGTGAACCACATTACAATGATATAAATAAAATCCTCAAGGTCTTACATAAGGATCATCAAGATCAAAATCCTTATATTGCAATGAATTTTTTTTTTTATAGTACCTGCTGTAAGTCTCTTTTGTTGTCCTCCAGAGAATCCCTCGAACCATTTCATCACCAACTAAATTATTAGCACATACTTCAAGTCCCAAGATCTATGAAGTGGAAATTATCAATAATTTGAACGTATATCTTTTAGTACAACTCTTAATAAAGAGTCGTTGCCTTGATGATAAAATGTATGACAACACTCACTTCTTGTCCTTCGATTAATGCTACCTGTAGAATGAAAAACCAAACAGACAATAGAATATAAATTCTCTAGTATTACAGCTTACAACTGATAACCTGCAAGAACATAACATTCTTATTCATAGCCTTTATGAAAGTATCAATATCAAGATCTAGTTTAATATTTGTTTCCTTCTCCCTCCTTGGTAATTCTGCCAACATCTCTGCAAATTTGAAATGAACTGACCAATATACACAAATATGTATGACAAACAAAACTGCGTGGTATATACAATGTCAAACAGAATGAAATTCTTATCTACCATAACAAGGTCCAATTCCTTGACATATTGCCAAAAAGCATTGTTTCTCTAATTGTCAACTCTCCTATATGCAAATCATTCTGACTGATGTAAGTCGATGCCATTTGTGGTACAACTTCTTTCATTTCATGACTATTATATGTTACTCTTCCCGATATCTATGACCAAAATAAAGATGCATAAATTTTAAAGTTGTAATGATCACTTCCCTTGCATTTCCAATAATTTGCCTTACTTTTAACTCCAAATCAAGTTTTCCAGCCAAAGCTAGAAGCAATGTGGTCTTCTAAATGTCGGTGGCCCTAAAAGCAGCGTCATTCTACAAAATTGGAGTAATCAAATTTAACGTATAACAGGTAAAAAGAACATCTAAGTATGATTAGTTTGCATTAATTTCTGCTAGCCTTCCAGGTTTGATGATTCCATTGACATCGTGCAGAATCAGCAACGGTTTTTTTTTGTCTGGGAAGAATATAAAGATAACTTAAGAAATCCTTTAAGACATAGAGACAAAAAGGTATAGGATTCAAATAAATTTGGCTTTTATGTCAATAAATTTAAATAGTTGAATCATCTCCAAAATATTGATAATGATGTTGAATACTGTAAGCAAATCCCTACCACCAACATAAGTATCTGTATCAACACTCAAGTGCTCAAAATCGGCGACTTTACTAGTTACAGGTTTGACCGTTTTAACCATTGGTTCCACTTGTATGACGTCATAAATATATTTAATATAAATTTAATATATATTATATTATAAATAATAGAAAAATACCAAAAAAATAGAAAATTTTTTTTTAGCAATGTTCCTTTCTAAACTTTATAAAATTCTATCATTTGTACCCCTTAACAATATAAACCATCTACTTTGAAAATGTAAGAAAAGAATTAGACTTCTATTTTTTTTCAATCCTAAAATTTAAAATTCCATATTAAAAGCATTAAATCTTTTAAACTTTCATCATTCAATATTTCACAAGATAAAAAAGAATGAAGCAAGGGAAATTCTATTGACAAAGGTAAGTACCATAACAATCAACAAGCCATAAAATCATTCATATAAGTCCTACAAATAACAAGTACTAAAATCAACGAAATAGTTAACTAGTTAATCGATAATACCAAATGTCATCAAGTCTAATAATCTAAAACCAAATATCAAAGTCAAACAACACCAAAAATTCCAATTTCTAAATCATACAAGAATGGTACAACTCTTCAATATTCATTATCACTCGAATCTTGCCGTCAAATATATATATAGTTCAAATCTTCAACTCCATCACTGGTACTAATGCCGACTGCATCAAACTTGGATAGGTCAATAGCACCATCATTCATCACCATAAAATCATCCGCATTTTCTATACAAAATTAATGAATCATACAAGATACTACAAATAATATTTTCAATAATAAATAAAAATATGCATCAACTTCTTGATTGTATACCTTGTACATTGTCATCTTTAATCGCGTCCTCCTCAAGCATTTCTTTTAATTCATCGTAATCAAGCTCTCAGTTTGGCTCTTCTTCAACTATCCAAAACTCTACTTTATCAATTGATTCATAATCAATTGGATCATGTAACTTTTTCCGTACATTAAGACTACAAGATATATGGAGAATAAAGGATTAATCAATCAGGAAAACTCAAAGGTAAAATAGAAAAATGTTTAGAATAAAAGTAACTTCATACCGAAACTTCAAATGCAAATTATAGTGAACAATGACAAGATCATTAAGTCTTTAATGCTCCAATCTATTCCTCTTCTTGGAATGGATATATTCAAACACGCTTCAATTTTATTCTTAAGCCCAAGAAGACGAAGTATGACTCAAAATTTTAATAACGAGTTTTTGAAAGTTTGGCACATCAAAGCCAAACACACTCCACTATTCATCTACATATTAACATCAAAGATAAGAATTAGAAATATTACTATAAAATAAACAAATAATTTTAAAATAGTTAATAAATCAGTGAAGTTAGTTTACCCGAACAAGTTGTTTTTGAATTCTTTAAGGCTGATGGTCTTCCAAAACTTTTTTGGAGGTGTTGAAATATATTAATTTCCTCTAAGACATTGTCCAAGCCAAGAAGATGCAAATCAATGATATCAAGCAATCATTTCATTACCTCAAAGCTTTGGGTAGCACATTCTAAATCATATTAAAATATAGTATTCAACAAAAAAGGAACTGCATAGAGGTTTTTTTGCAATATTTTAGCCCACCTCGCATTGATCATATCAATGTAAGGGCTATAGTACCTCTCTTTGCTTTGGCACAATTTTTTTATAATTTTAATCACTCTCCACATACCTTTATGCGCATAACCCAATGAAGGTTTCTCACCGAATCACAAATGTGCAACAATCTCAAAATTGGCCCCATAATTTTTGAAAAAATTAAACAATTATTCCAATTATCGTCCAAAATAAGCTGTTTAACTTTTTTTCTTTTACCGATTTTAAAAACTTTTTGAATTTTGCACTTGAAGTTCTCTTTGTCATCATGTAAACTTTTAAGTGCAATAAATGTAGCACCAAAACGAGTATATCCTGGACAAATAATTTTTATCCAACCACGTCTAGTCCTCGACCAAATATGAGGCTGCTTATGGTTATATATGAAAACAGTAATCTTCGAAGCAAATGTTATCAAACTATTCACAAGAGGCATTTCAAAAATATCTTTCATGATCAAAGTTAATACAATTAGCTACACAAGAAGATCAACTAATGGTTGGATACTTTTCACAAAGCAACACTCTAGTATTTTTATAATTACTTGCATTATCAGTAATCACACGTACAATATTTTGAGCACCAACCATTTCAACTATTTCACCAAATAGATTACACAAATTTTGAGCATTGGCCTCTGTAGCAGAAATATCAACAAATTTAATAAAAGTCGCCCCAAAAAAATAGTACACAAAGAAGTTAAGGATAGATCTATGAGAATTATCAGTCCAACCACTGCCCATAATCATGCAACCCGTCTCAACCCACCTATTTCCAAAAAAATCAACAATCAATTGAACTTGGGTTTTAACGTCTTTATGCAAAGGTACTCTTAATTAATGATAACTAGGTCAAGTATATCCATGCCCCATTGTTGCTATCATATTGATTGTTGACTGAAAATAAGGTGAGTTTATGGCATTAAGTGGAATACCAAAATCATAAACCCATATTGCAATTGTCATATCAGTTTCACGCCATCTTTCCTTATTTTGCAAAGTAGCTCTAATGCTAGGTTGTGATTAATTAATCCCTTCTTTTGCTTTCATATAACTTTTTTTATTATTAGACTTCTTTCTTATAGCAGTATTTTCATTTTTGTCTTCTTTATCCCTTAGTATTTCTTCAATATCATTCTCCTACTCAAATGAACATGGTTTCATACCATTAATATATTATTTTTTCTCTTTACTCTTTTGTGGAACTTTTGCTAAAGATGTTTTAATAAGAAATCAAACATCTGTAGGAATATTAGGACAAGATTTCACATTACTAGATTCGTCGGCCAAATGTTGCTTCACTCAATTGTATACCCTTTTCCACTCTTGGATGGCACTTCATAGCAGGATCTGCCCATTGTCGAGGGCTTGTAATTTGACTGTTTGATATTTGCTCAACAGAATGCGAATTTGTCGGATTGAATGAACTACATTTATCCATCTCGTACAATAAACCATCAATAGCAACAAATGATAAATAAAATTATTATCAAAGTACAAATCATTTTCAATAAATAATCAAGTTTCCTAAATAAAACTAAAGCTCGAAGTAAACCAAAGGGCAAAAGCAAAAGAAAACCAACATCTTAGATATCCCATTTAGCATTCCTCACAAGTCATTTCATACTTAAAAATGAAAATTGATACACATTCAAATTAGGAGATAGTTTGATTTTCGAGTTTCTATGTAAGAATTTGTGCATGGCATTTTATCAAATATTTTTAGCCAAAACCAAAACTCTACAGCTCATAACTTTTTTGGAACATTTCATCAAATAGTTTCCAATCAATATAAAACAACTACGTCATCTTACCACCTTTTTGAAGCATTTTATGAAGCACTATTCAAACAAAAACAAATATAAATATTAAACAACAAAAATTATCACTTACCTAAAAAAAAGTCATGTAAAAATCAAAATCAAACCTTCTTGAGTTCTTGGTTCTCAATTCAATTCACCCTTTTTTCTTTTTTCTTCTTTCTTTTCTATATCAAGAAAATGGAGAGATTAAAACTTAAATATTTAACTTCTTCTTTCCAAGCCCCAAATTATGTTATTCTTGAGTTCATTGTGCGCATGTCACTGAAAAGGTGAACCATCCCCTATCCAGCCTTTTACCAAAGATGAAGTCACTATAGTCTTATCTCAAATGTCCTCTCTAAAATCTCTAGGACCCCATCATATGCCAACCCTATTTTTCGAAAATTGGCATATCATCGATGATAATGTGATTCCGTTTGCAGTCGACTCTCAATTACAGAAACCTTCCCAACCACATAAATCACACCTTTGTTTTCCTCATTCCTAAGGTCCACAACCCTGAAACCGTTACAACTTTTTGACCTATCAGCCTATGCAACATCATTCATGAAATCAGATCCAAAGCCATTGCATACAAACTTAAACCCCTTTTACCGCACATCACATTCGAAACCCAATCAGGCTCCATCCCCAAATGCCTCAATAACGATAACATCCTAACAACATTCGAAATTAACCACTCTATTGACCAGTGAAAAAGGGAAAAAAAACAGAGTTGTGGCCTTGAAACTGGACATGAATAAAGCATACAACTAGGTTAAGTAGGACTTCCTCCAGGGTATTCTTTTAAACTTAGCTTTCATTCTAATTTCATTAACTCAATGATGCTTTGCATTAATTCAATTTCATCTTTGTTTCTATTAAATAGCAAGAACTTTGGCTTTATTCATCCTAGGAAGGGCCTTCGATAGGAAGACCTTTAATCACCCATTTGTTTCATATGTGTGCAAAAACTTTCATAACACTTTTCAAGGAACAGATCACAGTTGCTTTCGAGGGATATCAGTCATGAGAGAAGCTCCATCACTTAATCACTTTTTTTCATTAATGACACCTTTATCTTCTCACAATCAGACCATGAGGCAACCTTAACTATTCAAAGGATTTTGGATGAATATAGGATAGTGTTTGGACAGATGGTAAACTTCAACAAGTCTAACCTTGTTTTTTCAAACAACACTCCCATGGATTGCAAACAAGAAATCCTCCAAATTCTAAATGACTCAGAAATTGCAAAACAGGAAAAGTATTTGGGCCTCTTGACGATGATTGGCATATCTAAGAGAAAATATTTGTGGGTATTTGTGAAAGAATTTAGGAGAAGATCGCAAGCTAGACAAACAAATATTTGAGCACAATAGGAAAGGAAGTTCTCATCAAAGTAGTACTTCAAGCCATACCAACATACGTTATGGGTTGCTTCTTTCTACCCTCTACAGAAATTGAATACTTGATTATGCATTTTTTGTAGGGAAGTAAATCACATCAATCAATCCACTAGATTCATTGACAAGAACTTTGTCATCCTAAGACTGAATGGGGTCTTGGATTTAGGGCTTTGAGATCTTTTTAACCCTGCATTACTCACAAAGCAAGATTGGCGAATTGCTTTGCAACCAGAAACACTCGTAAAAAAATCTTCTAAGCCAGATACTTTAAGAACTCAGACTTTTTCAACACTAGTTTAGGGGATAGAGCATCAACAACATGGCGAAGCATATCGAGAACAAGAGATATCATCAAAAGGGTTATTCAATGGTGAGTTGGAGACAGTAGGAAAATCTCAATCTAGGATGGCCATTTTTAGATTATGACTCTACCATAGCACCATCCAAATCTTGATAAGTTCACAATCTCATTGACAGCAAAACACACTTATAGAATCATATGTTAATTTGTAGTGCTTTCTGGGAGGTTTATGATGTCTGATTCTTAGCATCCTACTTGGCAGCCTGCAATCGAAGGACTGAATCATATAGTATTTCTCTAAAGATGAAAAATTCTTTGTTAAATCGAGTTACCATTTAGCTTGTATATTAGGTAGCGACTGTAATGACAGCCCACAAGCTAGCTCATTGACTCAATCATTGGTCCTTCATCTAAAAATATAGATATCAGATAAAGTTAAAGTCTTTATTTGGCACCCAACATGGAAAGTCCTTCCTACAATAAATAACCTTGAATGCAGAACAATCCCAACCCCTTCATTCTATATTTTTTGCAGTCATGGCCCAGTATCTATCATCGACATTCTTTGTGACTGCTCATTCGCCTTCGAGATATGAATTTTCTCAAACCTACCCTATCTTCCTTCCTCTCATCTGAATTCAAACACACAAAAGTGGCTTAAGCAAGGTATGGAAACTTTCTCTAGAGATAAGTTCAAAATATTTCCTATGATTGGTTGGCAAATTGGATTAGCTAGAAACAAAAAAAAATTTCGATGGTCTGACTCGTTCCGCACATGATGTTATTTCCAAAGTCTCTTTATACCTTCTGGAGCTTAAAGCTACTATAATACACCACACCATGCTTCCCAAACCTGTTTTGTATGTTGTATGGGAGGCCTCGGCCAATGCTTTCATCAAAGTGAATTATGATGGGCTACCAATTCAAATGCCGAATTTTTACCTATTATGATGGTTGTTCGAAGTTCATTGCTGCCGTGCATGTTTTGGGCTATTAAAACTTTTCAGGGGTCTCCCCAATCTTTGGAAATCAAGGCCAAGGCTACGCACTTCGCAATAGAACAACCTAGGATTGGTGGTTGGGAGTGTGGTTGCTTTAAAGGAGCTAACGCAAGAATACCCACTGCACTGCAAAGAAGCAAGGAGGATCTTTCATCTTTTAGTTTTTCCATTATTTTTTATCTTTTGTGAAACGTTCCGAGGATAATCTTGCTCGCGAGCTTCTCTAACTCTATGTAGCAAATTCTGAGTCCAGTTATCCCTTTTCCTTATTGCTACTTTTGAGCTGCTTTGATTTATTGAATGAAATGCTCTAGTTTTACATTCAAAAAAAAAGATTTACTGGGTTTCGTATTATCCCTACGTGGACATCTTAGAATTGTAATTCGTAGAATATTAAGTTCGTTCTAGCATTCTAATTTTGAGGTTCC
Organism: Handroanthus guayacan; assembly: GCA_014898755.1. Taxonomy (NCBI): domain Eukaryota; kingdom Viridiplantae; phylum Streptophyta; class Magnoliopsida; order Lamiales; family Bignoniaceae; genus Handroanthus; species Handroanthus guayacan. The sequence continues at coordinate 189,015 of JACFYI010001026.1, forward strand.
TGATTACGAGGTACGCGTATCCCAATTGAGGATTAAATCGAAAGACAAATTAGGTATCAAGACTATTCAGACTTAAAATTACCCCATTGGCCCATTTTTATTTCATACCAAACATAGCCTTGAGAATCTAGTTATGCGCAGAGAATATTCTCCTAATTTGCATATTGTATTTATTAATTTGTATATGTTAATTAACAAAGCATTAGTTAGGGTGTCACGTGCTTATACTTTGACCAAAAATTTTATTTTTCTTTTCAAAGTTAAATTTGACTATATATTTTGGATTTGGACAAATTAATTGATTGAAAAAATAAAATTTGTCTAAATTGTGCAGCCAAAATTGCGGGGGAAAAGATTATATAGAGATCCCACACCCTTCCTTGGTAAGACCCACGCTAAACATGCTTAATCATGCAAAATCTCTTGATTAGGCAGCAAAATTAAATCTAGTCCATTGAGATTTGCAAGGAAAATCTTTTGGTTAAACATGTTTAATCATGTTTGACGAAAACATGCCCAAACATGTCGACTTCCTCAAAGCAATATTAAATGATTTTATGCTCTCCACTCAATATAAAATTAAAACAACCAAATACTTTTTGTATTAACCTCGGAAACTAGCCAGAGTTAATGATGTTAAATTATTAGTTTAATTTGAAATGAAAATAATTTCCTTATAAAAATAAAAAATATATATCTGTATTATGTTTTCTTGGGGAAAAAAATGATAAATTTAGGACAGAATGAATATATTTTGTACCTTATTTGTTATGACTTACTAATATGTTCTAACTATGTGCGGATAATTGAAATAAATTTTCAAAATATTCCAAATTTAAACAATTGTTTCAGGCGTTTGCAGAAAATATTTTCTTCACATAATTTTCAAAATATTAATTCGCCTATTATTAGAATGTGATATTACGTTATACCAATTTCTTTTGAGGATAAATGTGTAAAAATTTTAAAATTTTCACTTTTTTATCCTCGCTTAAGCTATATATATTCTTAGGCAAACGGACATAAGTAATGGTGAAACCAAAATTTTTACTTTTATTATCTTTTCATGCGTCTAAATTAAAAGCTCTATTTATTACATTAGAATAACATGTTTTTTCAAAGAGTAATGATGTAATTTTTTTCCCTAAATATCTTATAAGGCAACATATTGAGTCACAATAGAGTAGAAAAAGGATGTACGGAATAATAAAAATTTAAACTATATATAAAATTTCATACGTCTTTTATCATGTTTTCATTTTACTGTAAAATAATTGAATTTTGGCAACCAAAAATTTCTCTTTTATTATGTTTTAGTTTAAAAGTGCATGACAAGATCTAAAAGATAAATTAAGAATTTTTTACTTTTTCAAAAAAAAAGTTTATGAGAGCCTAACATTTTTTTTTCTGGGAGTTAATAAGATTTTTATTGAAAAATTTTAACAAACACTTTATAACATCTTATAATCTATTAAACATATTATAAAATATTTTGAAGAGCTTATAAACTTATCCAAACACCTTCCAAATACACGCACATCAAGTGTGTATAAAAAACCAATAATAATAATTATCCTTGAATTGATAATTTATTCCCTCCCAATTTGAATTTGCCGCCAGCCAAAAAGCACAAAAAAGAGGGAATATAATGTGGCGGGTTTTCATTTAAAATAAAAAGAATATCCCAAAAAAGACAACCAATGACAGATGATTGAGCTGTCTTCCACGCCTTCCCCCCTTTCTTTTTACCCCTTCACCCTCTCAAAGGCCACTGCATTTTTCTATTTATTCTTACGAGATATTTGTTCGATATTTTATTCTTTTATTATCTGTCTAACGTAGTTATAATCCTCTATTTGAAAATAATATTTCATCTTCTATTCTACTTCTTAAATATTCATTCTTTATAAAAATTTAGGACATGATTACTATGTAGAAACGGAAGTAGATAGGAATGAAATGACTTGAATGGAGATGGAAAAGGATTGGCGTGATTATTACCTTTTATATATTTGGTATGCACAATGAATAAGGGATGAATGGCATCATCATTCCTTACCTGATTCCAATCTCTTGATTGATAATGAACAATTATTAACGTGAACGGAATGAAATATTTTAAATGACCAAATTATTTTTTTATAGTAGATTTTTCTAAATAAAATTATTAATTTATAAGTAATATATTTATGAATTAATAAATATTTTTTAAATAAATAAATAGTTCTTCAATAAAATAATATTTTTAAATAATTAATACTTTCCAATAGATAATATTTTTAAATTAATAAATGTTTCTATAAAAAAAAAGTTGAATAGATAGTATTTTTAATAAATAAATAAATATTAAAAAAATAAAAGTTTTTTAAATAAATATGTTTTAAATAAACAAACGTTCACTAAATAAAGAAATATTTTTAATAAATAAATATTTTTTAAATAAAATAAATATTTTTATATAAATAATTTTTATAAATAAATATATATTTTTAAATAAATAGAATCTAGATCCGTGTGGAAATTTTATTGTTGTTTGATTTTATGAAAAGTAAAATTGTAACCCATAAATTATAAGTTATTTTCAATTTGTTGGGAATAACTAATACTATTAGAAGGAAAGTAGGGGTAATTCCATGCTATAACAAATAGATATTTCTACAGAAATTTGAATTCTATTCCCTAAATTATACAAATTAAGTATATTGAAATGAACTTAAGAATACATATTCCATTTTTATCGGATTCCTATATACTATTCATGTCATTATGATTATAGATATCATATACTAGGCAAATACTGATACAATAGAATAAAAAATAAAATACAAATTAGAACAAAGGATTTAGAATGAGTCCCGTGTCGACAACAACGTATTATTTATGTCAGAATGGGCGATCCGGCCCCACTTGATTGGCGCCCCCAGCCGTTGATCTGGCGGGAAGTTCATTAACGCATCCCACGAGATTCTTTTGAAAAAATCAAGGGCCAAGATTGCGCCGCAGTGGAATCAGTGGTGATGGTACGAGTTCCGTTACCGCCGCGCACGTCGCATTAGTAAAATTGGCATCCAGCATGACATGGTAAAATCGTGATACGTGTATTGCGAGGATAATAGGGTTGGAAGTATCTTATTATAAAATATAATATAAAAAGCGCATTTAACGCAGATTCATGGCTTTCAGTTGGATAAGCCTTTTAATGTAATAGATTAATGGGATTTTTAAGAATACTTTGAAAAAGTGGGCATAACGCATGTGAGGTATAGTATCTTAAAATATTGTAAATAAATCGATAGTATTTGTTATGTAAAAGTCATTTTTCTTTTTCTTTTTTTTTTATTTGAGGATATGATATAAATTAAATGTGTTGTTAATGCAACTGATATAATTTTATCTAATCTTAAATGGGAAAATTTTATGATTTTATTTGAAAGAATTCATCTTCGCACTGAAGATGGACATATATCACGTGAAAAGATTTCGTTTGATTTTCATAATTCTTAAATTGTGGGCAATCCATGTCACTACAAGAAAAAGAAAAACTAGTAATATTATATTAAGTGATGGTAACATCAGCAACTCTATGCAAAAAGTAACAAAAAATTATTTTGTCACAAGTTATGATTTTAAATACCATAATAGCGACATATAAATTATGTTTAAGTTATTATTTCTGACAATTAGTGACACATGTATAATAATGAGAAAACCTACTAACAATAACAATCTTGTTGCAATTTGTGGTGATAATTTTTATTATCACTGTGCTTGTGTTGCTAATTGTTTATAGGTACAATTTAAAAGGTTAATTTTTGTTACTATTAAATTATACTGTGACAAAATGAGAGTTAATGTCACGTAAAAAAGATATTAGTAAAAAAATGAAAGAATTGTCACTCAATTTTGTTCATCATGATACAGTGTCTATGCAATATGACAAATAAGGTACACATACTGAAATACTAAAAAATTGTGAACATTATATATATGTCTGTATGTATGTAACACCAAACTTAGTTAATTCGGTAATAACTTAGTTTTTGTTCACCTTCGCAACGTAGGCTATTGTCTATTTCCACCAAGACATGGACGGCCCTGCAATAAACTGGACGTTTCGTACAATGTTATACAAAATTAAGGTTTTTAATTTGGTAGGCCGAATTGATTTTCCATGATTTGTGTCTCTATATAAATGGAAAATATATATATATATTAATTTAGTGTTTGGTTGGTCTTACATAAAATCGAAACAATATTGAAATTGTATATTTATTTGCCTAGTCAATTGTTTAATAAACTTTACTAATATATAACTCCCATATTAAAGATCTAAATGCCCCTTTTCAAATTGTAATTCTATAGCAGCTGGGTTCTCTTAGTTGAGGTAGTCACATCGAATTCTCAAGATTTAGCATTTATTTTATCAAAAAAAAAAATTGTAGTTCCTCCAGAGATATTGTATGAAAATTTCATAACTCCATACTAATTATCGCAAGTAGGTGAAAAAAATATTAATGATAAGCAAGAAAATTATATAAATATATCTTTGGAATCGGTAGACTTGCTATAGATTAACAATGGAAAATTAATCGAAGGCACTACAAGATATTACAATATAATTTTTTATCAAATCTGGTAATCCCTATAGGAAACATGGCCTTAAGAGTACAGTTAGTTATGTGCTGGCGGTGGCAAACGGTGGCTCTTGGTGGGGCACGGCGGATGTGGGTGGCGGAGACAAGCGGGCAACAAGGCCACGTGATTCGTGAAGGGCGTGCCTGCGATTGTCAGAACAAGAGGGACCCATGCATGTTTCGAACACGCTTTTGCCTGTCCGCATATTTAAATCCCCAAATAGGAGAAGAAGAACACGCCTTAATAAATAAAAAACATAAATCGTGATATCTAATTTGTTAAGAAGTGCGGTTCCATGACTGCCGATGATTTCAGATTATGCTCTTTTTGAGTTGTTATCAATAACCAACCGATATTAAATATTGCCACGCATAGGCATGAATTCTGCAATTATTTGATTTAAAATTTTCTATTATTTATATTTTATAATATAATTAGTGTATTCCTATTTATGATAATGTTCCTTTTTTAATATTTTTTTTTTGTGTTGACTAGTTTCAAAATATAGATTAGTTTATTTTCAAAGTATAGATTAATTTATTCTAAGTTTACGAAGTTTTATGTTTAAACAGTATCTTGGAATCTGTTCGGACATCACGACTTACATTGTTGCTACAAATAGGCCTGTCAATGGGTAGGATATTACCCT
>JACFYI010001026.1:194398-212841 GCA_014898755.1 Handroanthus guayacan
CCCAACGGGTATTAATATTATAGGGTAGACCCAATTGGTAGACCCTATGGATCTTAATACCCATTTGGTAGGGTAAAGTATAGGGTCTTACTATATGAATATTTTAGGGTATGGGTATGGGTAGGGTAATACTCTATCCATTTACAGGCCTAGCTACAAAATTGAACATGGATTCAGTACCTTAATCATTGATACACGTACCATTTTTGAACGATTAATACCTTGACATGTTTCATAAACTATAGAAAATAGTTTGTACTTCAATTTTGGCCTCATTGGAGATATTCTTTTATGTGGATTGACTTAAAAAAAAAAACAAAAAAGAAAGAAAGAAAAACTTTGGGGCATTTGGCACTAACGTTCAAATTATGTAATTGTTTGGATCTTGAAACTCATTTTATTCGGATAAGTAGCTCAATTCTTGAAGTTTGATCTAATTATAAAAATACTTCTTGCAATTTGGAATTTTACAGTAACATTCTATTCATTAGTTCAGCTAAAAGAAAATCTAATGAAATTCGTGTAGCAGTACGATTAAACCCCAAGAAAGTAATAATTAAAGGTAAGTTCCTACCAATTTATATGTTTAAGTTTTCAAGAGGTGTAATCATAATGTTACAAATTTTTTATTAAATTTTCTGTCAACTAAACCAACAATCAATGGAGGGTGTCATTATAATTCATTAAACTATACAGAGTGTTCCTATAACTAGACCAAACCCTCAACTCAAGGAGGTGTCACGGTTTCATCCATATTTTATTAATTAGTAAATGTCAAATTCATTTCTTTAAGATCCACAATTAATTTGAAGTCCATATGAATCGTTAATTATCTTGTCATATCTTATTGTAGTTCTAAACAAGGGGCTTTGTAGTGAATTGGAATAAAAGTGATCTATCGAATAGAAAGATGACTTTATTCATCTTGTTGACGTGAATTTTATTTAGGCTAGGTTCACCATGCTTTCTAAATTCTTTTTAAAAAATTTTGTTATTTCGCATAAACATCCCAAGTATTTAAAAAGTAAAGTAGCTCGTATGTAGAGCGTATCAAGTATAATATTTTTAGTGCTTAGAGAACTCTAAAGAGTGTTTCCTAATAATTGTATATTTTTTATAACCGCCACTGTTCGCTTGGGAGGAGGGATAATGTAAGTAAGTAGTAGGATTATTTCTAGTTCATTCCAAACTAGGACAAATAATTTCATTGGATTATTTGATTATTCATGGACTTCTTTTAAATCTTGAATCAAAAACTTAAATAACTATAAATGAGAGATTTAACAAAGAGAGTAATTATAAAGCGATGTTATAACATGGAGGGTTCGAAAAGGGCGTTCAACGTCTAAAGGCCCCTATCATCAGCCCCTTCGTACAAGAGTAGAGCCTCAAAAGTAGGAGAATTTCTAAAGGCCCGAGCCCATACCAAATGAGTCTTCCATACAACGCGCTCGCTTGATCTCAAGTACTCGACCTTCCATCAACACATCCATGCTCACAAACTTTCTCCAACACATCCATGCTCACAAACTTCCTCCTTTTCTTTCTTAAGCTTCCTAGCTTATTGCTCCAGGTCATGGATGTGATGCTTGTGATCTAGTAGGTCCTTCTTAAAAGAAGCAACCTCCTTTTGCTTAGAATCTTGAGCAAATTTAAGCTAGTGTTTGAGTTCTAGTCTCTTCTCTTTCAACTTCTTGAGCTTGAGCTCGAGATCTTCACGAAGACTAAACTAGTTGAAGCATTGAAGGCCCATTTGGTGGAGCATAGATGTGGGCTAAAAAATTAGAAATTTCAAAGCATTAAAGGTCGTGACAGGTTGGAGATCTGAATGTTTTCTAATGATCTTGCTAAAAAAGAAAAAGAAAAAAAGAGGAAAAAAAAGAGAAACTTGATCTGCATCAGTGTATGAGCATCATTTTCCTCGAGAAGGGTCATATTCATTTTGAATAAAGTTGCGTGGTCTCAAGGGAGTTTTATGGACTTGTGGAGCTTAAAGGAAGCTTTCACTGCCTTGCAGTGAATTAGGGAGCTATCATTTTTGGATATTAATCCTATGAAAAACCCTTTGGCTCCAAATGATATGGTGGTCCCTAATAGGCCACCTATACCTATCTCGTTGATCTTTTGTCGATTTGGTCATTCATAGGACAAAAATCTCTCCATAAAACACATAGGGCTCTGAAAAAAGTTATGAACCCATCAAGAATTTTGGGAACCTTAAGCTTCTACTTGGGGAAAAAGGCCATAACATTTTTTGAGGAAGAGACTACAAACCTTATTGCTTTGTATCAATTTGCAGTGGTAGGGAAGTCATTTCACGGTTAACCTACAATGGCCTCAGTACGCGCATACTTCCAAAATTTAGGGATGAAAGGAGACTACCAAATTGGGTTATTGAAGATTAAGCATGTGCTAATTACATTAATCAATTCGGATGATTTCTCTCAAATATGGATGAGGGAAAATATGACTCTTTAATGGATTCCTTATGTGGGTATTGATATGGACTCCAAATTCTACCCTAGAATCAAATCACCAATCACCTTAGTGTGATACAGTTCCCGGACCTCTCGACACACCTATTCAACAAAGATGCTCTTTTTGCCAAGGCTAGATTGATCGGCGAGCCAATTCAGGATAATAAACCCACTGCAAACCGTATGAGACCTAATGTAGCATGCTTGTGTGGAATTAGATTTCACAATTCTGAGAGATTCTAGCATCTGGCTTGGCTAAGGAAACACCATGATGCTTCAAAGTTACTTGGGAAAATTGCCCTAGCTATTGCAACGCTTACCAACACATTGGACATGACAAAAAGGACTGTTGTGAACAAAGTCGCCCCAACCCTAACTTAACCAACATGGATTCTAATAACTCAAGTGATTTACAGTGCCCAGACTCAGTAACACTAAACTTTATAATACTAGCAATCAACGGACCAAATAGTTAATACATAATACGCAACCTAAGATTGAAAAGGAAGCTTACACAAACCCTAATGAGCAAGAAAGCCTTGAACATCATAAATTGGATCCAAAAGCAGCAATCAAGGAAGTTAATGTTGATAGTTTTGATGCTGCTAACTCAAAGTAGGAATGTCCATCCACAACCCAAGAGGAACAACATGAAGTTGATCCATGGGCCATAAATGAATTTTCAACTTCATTTGAGTGAAACTTTCCTTCTGAGTTCTTATAAAAAATGTACGAAGTCCAATGAAAATATTCCAATTATCAAATATGTTCCTTCTTGATTAAAAGGAATTCCTGGAGATCCAACACCTTGTAATCTCACCATGTCCCTTTAATTGACAGAGACCCTAGTCATCTAATAATAATAAAATGAGGTTGGGATGTTACATCTCGTTCTCGAAAAATATGGAAGAAAGGAATCTGTGCCCCCAATGTCTGCCATAAAAGGGCCAAGCCATAACAGATGAGAAGTGATATGACCCAACTTGAGCAGATCCCACATTGGCCCGAAGACATTGGTCTTTAATTAGAAATGTGAATGCTTGCTGCAAATCGAATTACTTGATCAAGTTAGGGTTTCCTCCTTACACTGGTGCTGCAGATCCATGGATGGCGCTCCCGAGACCTATAGGAAACCTAGTAAAGGTACGAATAATGCTTTAAGACTACATAGAAGGCAAACTCATTGCAGCTCTAGACCTCCCTCAAAATGCTAATCCCAATGAAAGCTATCATATGGAATATAAGGGGTACTAGTGACCTAAAGCATAAAAAAAAAAAAAAAAACAAAACTCTATGGACTTTGAATCAAGGACTATAAGTAAGAATTTTCCTATATATGCCCGTGGGACCAACTTAATCTAATTTTCTTGTATGTTAAATAAATTAGCTTACTTTCCTTCGTTTTCTTTCCTTGGCAACCTTTTAGGGTAAGTTCTACTTGAAAATTAATTTCGTAGTTAGGGTTATAAATTTTTCATAATAAATGTATATATTTACAGTAACAAAATTATTAATAATTAGTATATAGAATCAAGGACTATAATTAGGAATTTTCTGGAAAAATTACAGTTTTGGTCCCATAATTTAAGTCTTATACACTTTTGGTTCCATTAATTTCAATTTTCTCATATTAAGGACAGTAATTTTATTTTTTTCTCACATTTAGTCCTCCGCCTTTGTTCCATCAATTTTTTAACGCTTCAAGCACTATTGTCGTTAGTTTCTAAAATGTGGAAACTAATAGCAACAGTGCTTAAGGTGTTAAAAAATTGATGGAACAGGAGCGGACAATTAAACGTGAGGAAAAAAAATTATTGTTTTTAATGTGGGAAAATTGAAATTAATGGGATCAAAAGTATACAAGTCCTAATAGGACCAAAACTGCAATTTTTCCAAATTTTCCTATATATGCAAGTGGGACCAACTTAATTTAACTTCCTTATATGTTGTTAGATTTACTTCGCTTCCTACCTTTTCTTTCCTTATCAATCTTCTGGGGTAAGTTTCATTAGGAAAAAAATTTGTAGTTGACGTTACAAGTTTTCCTTGGCAATTGTATGAATATTTAAAATAACAAAATTATTAGCCACTTAGCTATGGCAGTATTAACTTGAATTTGATTATGAAATAATCATAGCGGAATCAAAGCAGATGCTCTCACAACCACTCTTAGTTATGAAATTAACCATAGCTAATTATTTTGCGATTTTGAAAAGATACAATTGCTACAAAAATTTTGTAACTTAATTTGTAGCTCTAACTATGAAATTAACTTCCTAGTAATGTTATTGTTTTTATAATAAATGTTTCAGGATCTATGTCATGCCCCAATTGTGATGATAAGTAAAAATCAATTATGAAAGCAAGATAACATTAATTGTCCAATACATACACTAGAAAATAAGGTAATTCTTTTATTTTCAACAATATAGCAAAAATGTTCTTACTTTGATCAAGAAAACATGTCCAAAAGAAATCAATAATACAAGAAAACATTTCAATAACAGAAAGTTCACGACGAATAAGATCCATCACAGATACATGACATTTATGATGAATTCATCACAAAATACCAACAAATTTAAAAACAAGAACAAAATGTATGTGAAAGATGGTTCTTATAATAAATGTGTGATATATTTTCAAAACGAGAGGACATGATTTATCCAGAATATCTATTGAGTCAAATAATTGTCGCATGCAGCATTTTATCTATTGAGTCAAATAATTGTTGCACGCAGCATTTTATATTAATTAATTATCCAATTATTTGGAGGCAAAATGGATGTAACAACTTAACAAAGTCACACTAATGATTATGATTTGGTTACACAATTTATTACAAATTAAGAAATTCACAAAGGAGCTCCTCAAATAAAGCTAAAATGGTCATGACTTGTCTTATAGTCTACTCTATTTAACATCAAGGAGGATAATTGTTGTAGTTGTTATTGAAGTGTTTTATATAATACCTTTATACAAACACTTACAAGCTAATAAACCTGTTCATAACATGATATGACACACAATATCCTCCTCTGCAAATCATATGAAATATCTTGAAACTTATATTATATCTTGGAAATTATATTAGTCTTATTACAAAGTAAACTTTTTGAATTAATTGTATGAAATAAGATACTACTTGGAAATAAATATAATATTTAAAGTACTATCCATTAGGATATCATTGATGGAAAATAAAAATAGTGATTTTTGCCCACACTCTTGAAAAGTTGACGACATATTTATTAATATAATTCATCACTAGAAAACAAATAAAATATCATCAAACTTTTCAGACGACTTTCGGAGAGTATTTTAATGCAGAACTTTTGTATATTTTGTAAATTATTTATATAGAACGAAAGTAGATGTTTATATAGACATCTTTGTCAATTTATAATGAATGAAACATTGTATTAATTAATTATATGAACCATCGCATCAACTAAATTAAAAAATATGCCTGTTTGATTAAATAGTTGAAACAATCCTTCACAAAAGTTAAACATTTTCATGACCGGACACAACTCTTCAATTTACTTCATAACTAAAACAATTAACTATGAAAATAAACATATATAAGCAAGTCTTAATTTAATAGGCAAGTAGCATATATATATATATATTGATAATTGGCAAGTACTAAGTTTCTTTCAAATGTAAATAATATATTTAGTTCCACAGCGTTCACCTCATACTAGTATTAATTAGTATTTTTTTTAGAATAATCTTTTATCAAATATAAATTAAAACTCTTATCCAATATGGGACAGAGGGGTTCAATTACATAATAATCAATCAAAGGTCCGATGATAGCGATGCCTTATCCAAACGGTAATGTGAGGAATCTTATGACTTTAGAGACTATGAGTTCCATTTTTACCTATCAATATAACTGTTTTTTTATCACATAATAACTTTGAAGATATTTTTATAATATAGTATCCGGAATATACGATAGTTTTAAAAACTATTCTATCGTATAATATCTGGAACATATTGTAATTTTAGAAAATTTTCTACAGTATAAAATCGGAAAAAAAAATGAAAAAAAAAAAAAAAAAAACAAGAAAAGAAGAAGAAGAAGAAGAAGAAAAAAATGAAACATGGTGGACGACAAAAGAGATGACCTAAAAGGTAGGGTTCGTTAGTACTTGTATTAGGCACCGAGAAATACAGGAAAAATCCGACGGGAAAACAATGACAAGGGAAAAGCCGATTGGAGCGGTGATATCACGTGGGGACGTCATTATATATGGTCGGCAGAGCTTACCTTAATGTTCAAGACATCCTTAATTATCGCCCTAATTTAATTGACCCCACCATGCCACGTGGATCCACTACCGTCTTAAGTCTGAAGAATTATGTCCCAATTACTGAAAATCCACTCCATGTGATATCCAACTAATTATTTTCAAAGAATTTGTGGAATTAATTTACTTTTCACATTTTGTATGCGCTATAATAATTATCTACAATTTTTGGATAATGACATTTTAATGCTTCATCTCTTATTTATTGGATGGCTGCAAGTCAAGTTTATGATTTTTGTAATCTTGTATTCTTATAAGAAGATATTTATTGTACTTAGACTGTACTTATAAAAGAGAAAAAAGGTTGTTTTGAAATAGAGATTCTCACTTAGTTAGTTGGATTTTTTAAGTAAATTTAATATTTTCGAACTTTCTAAAATATTTCTAGAAGTAAATGAGTCTTTTGCATAAAAACACACTATAAATAATTTGAGCAATTTTCATGACAAAAAATCGATATTAATAAGAAAAAGTGATGGTGAAAAATCATTTTTATAATTTCACCGTAGCAATAATCCATGGTTTATGTGAAGACAGTAGAAAATCCACCACGATATATAGTAACTACAACAAATGATATTTTTACCATGATTATTTTGATCATTGGCTACCACATCCACAATGGCTGTTAATTTTGAATTGGCTATCGCAAATAATGTTTTCACCACGATTATTTTGATAATTGGCTATCACATCCATAACGACTGTTAATTTTGAATTATTGACTAATACTTCTACCACAGATATTAATTTTTTGGTTGCAAAAAATCAATAATTTTGTAGTGAAATATCGAATTAATTCAACAAAACTATTTAGTAATAATTGGGTAATAGCTGTCGATTGTCCTCTTCCGATGTGCAATAGTAAGTATTAAAATTGAAATTTTAAAATTATAAGACAATTTTTAAATTAATAAAACTTGGCAATGAATTATAGGGTAAAGATAATTTAAGGAGGTTAGAGGATAAAGAAAACTTCGTATATTGTACTTAATGCTCACCAACCAGGTAACTTATTTAAAAAATTTCGAAATTATCATATCTTTAATATGCGGTCAAAATTGAGTATTTGCGCCTCTTGCTGTATTTAGTCGTGGCACGTGAGTGCCATTATTGAAATTTCAAAATGATAACATTTAGCAAATAAATTAGGGGAATATTATTTAAAGAGGTTAGAAAATGATCTGATTCTTATATTTAATATATACAAACTCCCATCAATAATTTTTATTTTAAATTGAAAAATAAAATTATTAATGATGAAGATCAAAATAAATTATATCAAATGACTTATTTATATCAGCATCCTATTCACTCTATATGTGATGCATTTAAAAACTAGAGTATAAATTATTATATATGTAACTATATGATTATATAAAGTGATCGTAATCATAATATTGGGTTATGACTCATATAATAGCAATAATAAAAATAGTAATTATGAGTAGATGATATGTAATAAAGATATTTTAATAATTAAGATATAAAAATATAACAACATGAGAGTATTTTAATAATATCACATGAAAACAAACTAAGAGGGGCATCACACTTTATATATCCCGTCTCTATTTTATATGTTTTCATATAATCTCCATAAAATAACATATCATTATTTATCCAAAGTAATTAGCACTCAAGTTTATTTTATAATTTTTGTAATAGTTCAGTAGCTTTGTAGTAAAAAGCTCCATTTCATGAACAAATAGGTCGTAGTTTTGAGTTATGGTAGGAGTAATTCAAAAACGGACTTTGATCGTATTAAAAAAAAAGATGAAAACGAATTTTATTATTATATTAGCTAATTTCTATAATGACTTAAAATTTCATTATTTTTAAATTTATGTGGTCTAATTAATTCATATTGGAGTAAAAATAAAAGGAGAAAAACAACCCAAGTGCCCATTCCCATATCCACTAATCCCTCCACTCAATATTGATTCGGATGCACGCAAGGGATACTTCACCAAAAACACGTGGCGTCCATGCTGGCAATTCAGACCCGACACGTGTCAGTAGAAAATAACGTTGTAGTGTTAAGAAAAATAAACTTCAAAATTAAGGAAAAGAACAAATGTTAGAGAAAAATAAGGAAAAATGAATATTGTCCAAAATCGGTCACTCCGGGCAGTTCGTACGGTCAGTCACGTCACGGCCTAGGCAATTTGCAATAAATTCCCAAAATTAAGAAAAAGGAAATCCCATTAAAATAATTAAAAAATATATACGTATATAAATATCCCTTCCCCTTTCGTAGGGGCGAGACCCAAAGTAAAAAGCATGCAGTGTTCTGTCAATGTTCTAGAGAGAGAAACCTAAGAACGCGCTCTGAAGAGCTTCTAGAGAGAGAGAAAACAGAGATTTCAACAGGGTTTATAATTTTTGTTAATTTTTTAGTAAATTTTTCTCCGAATTTTGGTTTGAAGAATCATGGAGTGGCCGACCCATGTGGATGAATATGAAAAGCTTGTCATTCGAATGTCTACACCAAGGTCAGTCTTCTTCTTCCTTCTTCACTGTGTGTTCTGTGTGTGATTTTCTCCTTCACTGTGTGTTCTGTTCTGTAAGTTATGTGGCCGAAATAGCTTTTTTTTTTTCCTTTTTTGTCGCTGTTTTTTCAATTTAAAATTTCTTGAAAAAAGACTTTTGTGGATTTCTTGATTCTTGTTCTTGCTACTGCATAACTTCTTAAAAGATTTGCAGTGATATAACCCAAAGTTTTTAAGTTTTTGTCGAGGATAATAATTTTGAAGGAAAAATTATTTAAAAATCTGGAGAAATTTGTGTTCCAGACGGCAAATTGTTAATTTTCAAAGAAAATAGTCGAATTTTTGCATCATTCTGGACTTTTCTGCTGTTGTTTTTGGGTAGCTTTTTAGTGATTTTTCTTTTTCTTTTTTCTTTTTTTTAATATTTCAGATTATACAAAATCTTGGGATTTTAGTACTTTTGGTGACTTCCTTTAATTTCACACGAATTTTCTCCCTAATTTTATTTAAATTCAAAAAAATCTTGCTGATTTCTTTCCTTTCAAGTCACTCTGTTTATATCCTGTCTTCAAATTGACTTTTCCGTGACCCCTGTAAACTCTCTGTTCAGACTTGTCAAATCCCAAGAATACCCTCACACTGACTGTTTGCCCTTCCCCTTCTTGCAGGGTCATGATCGACAATGCGGGCTGTTCCGATGCAACGCGACTCATGGTAATGCCCCTAATTATTTCTGAAATTCAAGATCTGAATAATTTCATCTAAATATTTTTGGGTTATATTTTTTAAATTTTTTAATATTTAATTTTATTTTTACTTTTTTCCAGATTGATAGTGCGAGAAAACACGGAATTCTTCTGGAAGCTGTTCAAGTTTTAACGGATTTGAATTTGTCAATTAAGAAGGCTTATATTTGTTCAGACGGTCGGTGGTTCATGGACGGTGAGTAGCTGATTCCAGCCTTTTGATTTCCATTTAATTTATTTAAAAAAAAAGTAATAATAATAATGTTAAATGGATTTTAATTTTGCCGTTTCTTTTTCTTTCAATTTATGCAGTTTTTCATGTTACTGACTCAAATGGAAATAAATTACCTGATGAGAGTGTTTTGGGCTACATTGAACAGGTAATTATTACAGCAATAAATATTACTCTAAAACATGGTTTTTGTTAATTTTAAGGATTTTAAATTATTTTTATTGGTAATGGAATTGCAGTCACTTGAGACAGTTCATTATGGGAGATCGAAAAGTATTGAGGGCTTAACAGCTTTAGAGTTAACTGGTACAGACCGAGTTGGGCTTTTATCCGAGGTTTTTGCCGTGCTGTCGAGTTTAGGATGTTCTGTGGTGGATGCCAAGATGTGGACTCACAATGGTCGACTTGCATCCTTAATTCATGTTAAGGATGATGATTCAGGTTCTCCGATTGAGGATTCACGCAAATTAGAGATGATTGAGGGGATGTTGAGGAATGTCCTAAAGGGGGACAATGATATCAGAAGTGCTAAAACCTCGGTTTCTTTGGCTGTTACGCACACGGAAAGGAGGCTTCATCAGATGATGTTTGCGGATAGGGATTACGAGAGGAAGCCCATCATCAATACTTGTGATGATTCCCCTGTTGTTTCGGTTCAGAATTATTTGGAGAAGGACTATTCTGTGGTAAACATTCAATGCAAAGATCGAAACAAGCTTCTGTTCGATGTTGTCTGCACATTGACAGACATGGGATATGTTGTTTTTCATGCCACAGTCGATACATCGCAAGATAGAGCATCCTTGGTATATATAAACACAAATTCTTTTAACTTGTATTAGTTGTTATCTTAAATGTGATATTTACTTATATTATTACATTTTATTCAGGAATTCTTCATCAGACACATGGATGGAACACCTATTAGTTCAGAAGCCGAAAAGCAACGGGTGATTCTTTGTTTACAAGCTGCAATAAAAAGGAGGGCATCTCAGGTGTTGTCCTTGTTCCTTTACATTATGTGAAAAGAATCCTTTAGGTATACATTTCACATGTTGTCCCTTTCTTACAATCGTGTCTGATGACAGGGTGTGAGGCTTGAACTTAGTGCACCTGATAGAAAAGGTCTCCTAGCTGATGTAACGAGAACCTTTCGAGAAAACGGCCTAAACATCACAAGGGCAGAAATCTCAACCTCATCAGATACGGCCTTAAACATATTCTACATGACAGATTCGATTGGGAATCCAGCTGATCCGAAGGTCATAGAGTCCATACGACAAAAGATCGGTTTGAACAAATTGAAGGTTAAGGAACTGCCGTCGATGTATCACCAAAAGGTCGAAAACGACAAGCCCACGATGAGCACCGGTGGGGCCATGCTGTTATCTATTGGGAGCATGGTAAGGAGGAATCTGTACAATTTGGGACTGATCAGATCTTATTCCTAGTTGAAGAAGAAATCTTATTCCTACAATCTTAAAAAGCATGGCATTTTGTTTGGTGGCATATTCTTTGCTTCAGTTTAGGGCATCTGTACATGGTATATGCAATTTTCAGACAGGGATTTGGTGAAGGTAGTTGACTATATAGTTGAGGTTTGGTTGTCTTGTCTGTATAAGTAGAGCTACACATATACAGGTGGATGATATTGGGGCCCACCTACCCATCAAATTTCTTCTGAATATTTGTTTGTAGGAAAATATGAATATGGAAGATTAGGTCTTGGTGGGTGAGTTTGGCTGGCAGAAAAATAGAAAATTGGTTAGGAGTGATAATTAATTTTAGAGGAGGAAATTGGTTTCACATTGTATATATTTTGTACATATGTTCTAGAATTAATTAACTATTCTATTTTCTAAAAGTTTGACTTGAATGTTTCAACATTTTCTCCTCGTGGTTCTTTTTCTTGCCTTGTGTTTACATATAAAGGTCATCTTTTAGAATAGAATAGATCTCCCAATGCTAGGTGTGCTTTGTGACATTACAATTATGTAATTATGATGGACTTGTCTGAAAGAGATGTCGTAGGAATATAGGTGTTTTATTGACACCTGGTCGTGTAAAGGCTACACCAGTAGTTGACTGTTCCTACCGTTCCAACTGGTGCATTGGTATTAATGGGGCTCATTAGTTTTGACAAGATTTGTATTTTATTTTTTGATATAATTATTAAAATATTTCTAGAGATTTGAATAATTATTATTATATTTAAGGTGATTATCTCTTATACATCTACCGTAAATCATATGCCAACTCCAATAAGTGACATGACATTTTTGCCTTCTAAAATTTGCCTATTTTGTTAAAGATTCAGGCTAGTGTAAAGGTATGAAATTACTATCTAGTAATTCAATATATAAGTGTGGTAAGTTCATGTGTAAAAGCACGTTTCGACTATTCGTATTTGTATTTCATTTCTATTATGATTTACAAATACAAGGCAAGTTGTGTAATTTATATTCAAATATTTATTTAACAAAATAATAAAAATTTGAACTAGGTCTAGATCTACAGATCATGTTATGACCTTCATCATGATTATTAAAGTTTTTTTACCTTCTCAATTAAATTTCAATTTTTCATATGCAATGGTTGACATTTCTCAATAGAACAAAGTTCTTTTTCATATTGGTATTGTCTCCGTCACTTCAGTTTGGCCGACAGATTCTCTGGTGTAGTTATGGGAAGAGGCAAACCAATATATATATATATATATATATATATGGGCATTCACTATAGAAAAAAATTGCTACAAAATTAATTTCGTAGTTAAAATTACAGATTAGCTATAAACTATCTATAGCAAATTTTTATCATTAGTTACGGTCAATTTCGTACCTAAATTTAGTTACAAGATTACTGCTATGAATTTCACTACGGTTAATTCGTAGCAAAATTTGTAACAGATACTCTTGTAGGTAACTTCAACTATAAAATTAATCATTGCTAATAATAAAAATTAATATTTATTATGGATATGAATCTTGGAGTGTTCTAGAATTTTGCCTAACCTTACTATATAATCAAGTGTTTTAAAAACTACCTTCCCAATCAATTTTCCAAAAATAGTACAAGACCACCTAAGAATAAAACATGATTGAGAATAAATTGAAAGATTGTCACTAATAACATGTATAAAATGATGATAATTTTCATGTTATCACTAAATATATTTTAAGTGAAAATAATTTTTGCAGTATCACAAATAGCTCAATAGTGACAAAAGTAGTGTTTCAAAGTTATTATAGACGATTACTGACATATATGTAGATGGTCTTTGCAATAGATTATGCAGAAGCATAATTACCAATTTTTGTTGAAACAAGACTATAACGAAAAGTACTTTTTGTTTGAAAAAAAAAAAAAATTCACTATAAGTCAACAAAAAGTAGTGATGTTTGAAATCATAATCACTTACTTTTATTTGGAATAGTTTACAACACCTTATAATTAGCCTCCAGGGCTACTTTTGAGATTATAAATTATTGTTAATTGTCTTTAGTAAACTTACAGTATAATCAAAGTTTCCAAATATTTAGAAGAGCTTTCAGCAACGTATAATCAAATAACTATTTTTTTTTATAATCAGTGGCAAACACCACTACATAGTGACAATCAACCGACAATCAAATTTGTTAATACATACATGTGTCACTAACTTTTAATAATGACAATATAATCACATTTCTATAACTGTTTTTTTTTGTGATAAATTATAATTTTGTTCATCACTTATTATATAAAATTAGTATTTTATTTTATTCTATTCTATTTTATTTGTGGGTTCCTCTTGCAATATGTTTTTCTAGTGACATTTTTGTGTATCTCCACTTCATCCAACCAAGAACTCAAAGCTGATTCCAAGCTGGTACCTGTGTTTCTTTGTTTTAAAGATTTTGTCGTGTCCAATGTTCCCACTGCTTCTATAATTACTAAATCTAAAAAAAGTAATAGAAGGAAAATTGAAAAACCCAAGTATGGATTGGTGTGCTGGACTTCTCTGTAAAAATTGTTGGATATATATATATATATATATATGTATATCTCGTCTAAATAGCTTTTGTAACATTGTGCATGTTCCCCTGACTGGTTTTACTTTAGCATTTGTCTATACTGATCCAGGACAACCCGGCTTATTTTTAACGTTAATATCTGAGTAACCAATCAAATTACACCGATTCTTTAAATTAAATTCAAAATTATTAATTAATTAATTAAGAAGGTCAAACTGAGATTAGACGACGGCTAGCTGTACATGTTCTTTTAAGAGGAAAATGCCAAGAATTGAGACATTAAAAGGTCGACCACTGTAATAATCTAATTATTTATCAAAAAAAAAAAAAAAAAAACTGTAATAATCTAATTGGCTTTGGAATTATCGACTATGTATATAGTATGTATAGTATATATCCCTTCTTAATTTTATCGAATTCTCTTGGTTTGTATTTTTGTGTCTTAATTAAATTCGTACTTAGGAAAAAGAATATTGATATATTGGAGTATAAGTGTCATGTCATTCATTGTTTTCTTCCTCTAATTTTTTCCCCTTTTTTTTTCTAGGTTTTTAGTATGAATATGTAAGTTGCATGCAACTATTTAATGGGGAGTAATATATGTATATCTATTGAAGTGTATGATATAATTGATTTTTAGATTTTAAATTAATATATATGGTTGCTATCTAATTCCTTCCTTCCAAGATTACTTGAGTTATATGTGTGTGTGTGTGTGTGTGTGTGAAACTCATCTTCTATTCATTACAATCATTTTTCTATAAAAATTCTAATTAACTTACAATAACTAATTATTTTGTAGTTATTCATGATACGTTTTCTATTAATTTTATGTTAATCCTAATAAAATTTATGTATGGTGTTCCGCTGAATTTAATCAACACATCTTATAAAATGAGACTTCTAGTTTCTTGGGTTACAATCATTCTTCTTCTTCTTTTCTTTTTCTTTTTTTTTTTTTTGTGAGAAGGAGACAATTAATATGTCCAATTTTTAATATCAATACATCAAATCAATAACTAAGAAGAAAATCTCTAATCAACTATACAGTAGAAAATCAGACAAAACTACTATTCAGTAAAATAAAATGTCTCACACACGTTCGAAGGGAATCGAACTCGATCATGCCCTCATAGGGCCCATCAGCTAGGGTAAGAATCAATTGTTTTGCCTATTATTGTGACTTCTATTTTTTCAGGAATCATATTGTATTGATTAATCTCAATCTTATAAATGTGTTTTTTCTAAAATAAATAAACAATTTATTATTAATTGATTTTTGCTTAGTCGTAACTTCCACATCTACCCATTTGCTTGCAGATTTTTCAATATTAATACTGCTTATATTTATTTAAACCTTTTTTATTTAATGAGAATTTACAAAAAGAATTATTGTTGTATGAACAAACACTAATAATAATTAATAAGAGGTCATATAGATCAATAAAGTTCCATTTCTTCTAGAAAGAAAACGTAGAACTTTCTTTCCATTTTTTCCACCATCTTTTTCCTATCTCGAAAGAAAATGGTATTTTGTCGTTGGAAATCCCGTGCTTCACAATACACTGTTGGAGAACGCGCTACACACGCCTTTATTATGACTGATCATTTTAGTACAACCCCAAGTCAAATTAAGACTACCCAGCCCAGCTGGAGCTTAGTTTCAATTTGAACTCTGTCTTGAGCTCATTTAGCCACAAAAGAAAAAAAAAAAGAAAAGAAAAGAAAAGAACTCTGTCTTGAGCTTAAGTACTTCATTTATTACATAAACTAAATCCAACTGGCAATTTCTAACCACCAAGAACCTGTGACAAACAATCTTGCTAGCGAATCACTACAACTTAAGACGTGACAAAAAATTGTCACCAATATTCAAATGTATTTAATGGTAATTACTTTCATCTTGTCATTAATAATTTTTTTTAATTAATAATAAATCTTTGTTTTGTCACAATAAAATTTATTGGAGACAAAAACTAATATTAATCACTATTGTCAATTAGCAACACTTGTATAATGATAATATTGTGACATTAATATGCAATCATCATTATTGACATATATCTTTAAACTCTAAAATCTTATTTTATCCACATTTTTTCAATTACTCTTTAAAATAACATTTTATAAATTTTAAAAATATATCATAACATGTAAAGATTATTACTATTATTATTATGTTCATAAATTTATCCAGACTATCTAAACACCCTCCGTAACATGCATACGCTAGACTTGGTATAAAAAAGAAAAAAAGAAGAAAGAAAACGGAAAAAAGCAAATGAATGCATGTCATGCAACGGCACCGCGTGGGCGCAAGCGGCAATTGCGGCGGTGGAGGTGGCTCCGTCGTGCACAGCATGTGTAATGAAACAGCTAATATTAATTAATTAAAATAAAATAAAATATATAAGATTAGTCAAACTATAGAATTTTCTGTCAAATTGGGCTCCTCTTTTCATAATAGTAACGAAACATAACAAGAAGATTTAGATTTGAGGGAAACAGCACACTGTCTTAGCTAAGCTAGTCTCGAGACTAGCTTCTAATTAATTCTTAGAGAGGCACATGGGTTTTTACTAAATTCTTTCTCTTGATCTCCGGAGCCCACAGAATCCAAAATCCCCTGTTTTTTATTTTCTCTATTATTATTATTTTTTAATATTTTTAGGGTCTTACTTATATTTCTCAAGCCATATTTATTTTCTTGATTAATGGAGGTTAATTACCTATAAACTAACTTATATTTATATTTACTTTGAAGGTCACTTTTTTTTTGGGCCAAACCCCCAAACCCGAGTTTATGAAAAAAAAATGGGTTAATGGATGGTTAAATAAATTATTTCTTTTTTAGGGTTTAAAATTTAATTTACTGAATCAAGTTTGCACATGACCAACAAACTCATTTTTAGCTCATTTACATTCTATGCAAATTAGGCCAAATTTTTTTGGGAAATTTTTTTTGTCTTATCATAGATTGCTCAAACAATCTAAAATAAACAACTCATGGAATAAATGTAGCTAAGCTTATATTATCCTACAAAGTAAACAACTCATCAAATTCATATTCATCTCCTTAACCATCAATAATCCAAACCTACATTATACCTAAAAGTCGAAGTAAACATGCCCTTGTTTTAACAATATATGATTTTGAGTTAAGTTTGCTTTGATAATGAAGACCATATATCATGGTAAATAGCATTTTGTCACAATTTAAAGTCATGATCACTTTGCTTCCTTACGCGAATCTTTTGGTAGATTATTAGTCGAATAACTAATATGTTTTTTGAAGAGGGCATTTGACATTATTTCTACTTTAAAATAAGTAATTTTTGTATAGAGAAATCCGAGAAACTAGTTTTAGAAGTGGGTAGTGAAGATTGAAATGGCCATTAAAAGTAAAAAAGCTAATAGTGAGCGTCTGAAAAAGCCCCCAAAAAAGAAGAAGAAGAAGAAGTAGTTTTTCATAATTTTTATATTTTTAATTATTATCATGCTCCAAATAAATATTCTCATGAGCTATCTTCAAGCGTTGTCATGTGTGGGTAGGGAGCTGCATTTGTTTCAATTTTAAATTCAATTCCTTGCAAGCACTAAATGTTAAATTTGGGTTGGACCTCAATTTTTTGGTAAGATGGAAAAATATTAAATATAATTTACTAAAAATTACTTATAAAATTAAATATATTGGATTAATTTCCATTAGACCTTGTTTGCTTTTGGGTCTAATTTGATGGAAATACAGAAAAGAAAATCATAAAAGGTAATACTTTTTCTGTTAAAGTACCAAATTATTTGACCTCTTAACTTGGTTGGAGATTATAGAAAATCCACTATAGCATATAGCCGTAGTGGATGTTTTTACCTTAATATAGATAACAATAAAATATTTTCATCTCGTTAATTTTGGATAATTGACTTCCGCTTCTATTATAGTTGTTGAATTGGGATCATTGACTATTATTTTTGCCATGATTGTTAATATTTTAGTTGCTAAACTCCAATTATTTTTCTAGTGAAAAGAAAATAACAATATTGTTCACACATGAAAATATCATGAAATAATGAGACTGTAACCTTTCATAAGATACGCGAATGTCATATATTCATATGCTGGTTCTTTAACTTGATTTTTTTTTGTCAAAAAAAAAAAAAAAA
>JACFYI010001026.1:212880-225146 GCA_014898755.1 Handroanthus guayacan
ACTATTTCATGTTTTGCCCAAAATATCGTTTGAGGCACGTGTCCTGTTGAGGAACTGAGATGCTTTTTTCTCGAATAGCATATGTACCAAGAATGAGTGAATTCAAAGTGGTGACCGGTGAAGTGTCCTTTAGTCAAAATTGTGTTGTCGCGCTAAGTTTATCAAGTCATGGTAGTTCGTACCATAATTTATCAAAAAAAAAAACAAAAAAAAAGGTAGTTCGTACCATCACTTAATTTGTACGATTAATTCAAATAATTTTTTTTTGAGAGAAATGATTACATTTAAATATTATATTAATATTATTATATGAATATATTTTAAAAATAAAATACAAAAATGAAACACAAAATAAATTCTATAAACTATCATATGATAAATAAATACTACTATATAGTAAATAAAGACCCACACACTATTGGTGGGATTCGAACTTGCACTTCTCTTGTGAAAAGGAGGAGACTGTGCCATTGTATTTAGAAGACGGTGGCGAATAATTCAAATAATTAGAATTATATGAATAAAACAAAAAAATATTTTACAAACCAACCAAAAAACCCTTTAAACACAATAAGATGCGTATACGTGGAAAATATAGTAACTCACCGAAATTAGGATATATTCCATGTATAACATGGCATATGTGAATGTGATGTATGTAGTCAGCTGGCATATTAAGATTGTTCTCTATGATTCATATGCTACTACAATTGAGATTCCAAGATTGAACTTGCGAGTTTGAGATGGAATAAAATTGTGAATATTAACCTAAATAATTTAATTGTTTCCACAAACAAGTACCTAGGAGTGAAAGTGCCAAAGCTAAAGCAAAAGATAAGAATTAGGGATGGCAACGGTTCCAGGTTCTATTCGGACCCACCTCTAAATCCATCCCATTTAAAATTATAATTGAGTCCCAGGGCGGGTCCGGGTTTTCAAGATTTAGACCTTGACCCACTCCGTTATAATATTTATATATATTATATACATTTATATAATATATTATATATGAAAAATATGTGTATATTTTAAGTTTTCTATTTAAAATATTTATGTAATATACATAATTTATATATAAAATATATATTGCTTTGGATAAAAGTGAATGTTTTGTATTAATTAATAATTTATGCATTAAACATTTATAAAAACAACATATATGTTTATGATTTATAATCTTTTAAAGAGCCAAATTATGCATAGATAAATTTTTCAATAATTAATGTTTTATTAATATATTATTTTATCATATTTAAAAAGTTATTAGGATTTGTTAAAGATTTTTTTTTAATTATATGTTTTGAGAATTATGATCGAGTTTAACGGGTCTACCAGGTCCAACCTGGTTAGTTTCGGGTTTGGGGTGGTGTGGGGCTACAAAATTCTTGGCAAGGCGGGTCCCGGGTCTTGCTAAACTCACCCCAAATCCGCCTCGTTGCCACCCCTAATAAGAATACCAGGCTCATATCCATTTTTAGGTCTGTCAGCATTTGATCACAAATCTATCATAGATACTATCTATTTATGACAGAGTTCCATCTTGTCACAATTTTTATATATGGAAGTGAATATGTGTTTTCTTGTAGTTACATCGGAGTAGAGTGCTATCACTCTACGTAGCCTAAAATTCCACCAGAGGAAATGAGAAGAGTTATAGACTGGATTGCTAACTATGCCTAAATCACGGGTAAATGGAAATTTTATTGACAAGACATTTTCAATTATAGCCAATATCTTATAGCAAATATTTCTGACAACTTCTGGAGAAAAGGCAGCATTTACCTATTACAGAGATGGTGTGATTTGATTCCTTTTTTCTTATTTCCTAAATTCTCACATTTGAAATGCATATTCTAGAATTTATCATATATCCTTTCATATTAAGTTTTATAACAAAGATAAATAAATGAATAATAAATGGATCCTATTAATATTTATTTGCTTCCATATTAAGTTATGCTTAATTCGCCCCTTTACGCCTATCTAAATGTGACCCTTCTTCCATTTATTCTAATCAGCAAAGCAATTAAAACGAGCCAGAACTTAGACACTTTCAAAAGGCCTTTTTCATTCTTTATTCTCACTTTTTATTTTCCTGGTTAGCCATTACTTTTTATTTACTTAATTATTTATTTATTTTTGCTCTGAACACTCAGTCCATGATTTTTCTCATATTTATCATTCGCTTTTTCCTGATTAGCCATTATCTTTTATTTATTTATTTATTTTTTGTTGGAGGAAATTGAACTTCTGACCTTTCTGTAAGGAGGATTTTAGAGAAAGGTCAATGCAACTTCACCCAAAGGGGCTTCGGCTAGCCATTGCCTGGGTAACACGGGATTATGGGTGTTCAATTATTATAGGTTTATTAGGTTCCATTAACTTTAATAGCTCCCCATTTATTTATTCATCAGACATGGGCTCGTGAAAGAAGTAATTAAGCTTACTGGGCCCAACATATGAGGTAAGACCTGCTGGGTTTGGTTTTGTTCAGAAAGCTCCAGGTTTAAATTGTATTCGTTTTCGGCCAGCCTGGCTTAAAGGATATGGGTTACACCTTTTTGGGCTTTGAATAAAAACAAACTATTTTATTCAGAGTGAGCCATTTTAAGGAATTTTCATGATTGGGAAACGCCACTACCTCCCCCAAGTCAGAGATCTCAATTGTTTCATGTTTTTGAATTTAAGTTTGCACGAAATTATTTGAGCCTTATGATTAAACCAATATACAGATGATGATGTCTTCTCTATTAACCATTTTGAGGCAATAGTTTAAGGTTTCCAAGGGGGGCCAGTAGTGTTGGCCTTCTAGCATCTCTCTTTGTCTTTTTATATCATCGTAACAAGTTTCAGAGAACGGAGGGTATGTTTGTTCGCAATTTCCCAATCAAAAATTATTTTTGAAAAAATGCAAAAAAAATGTGCCTTTGCTATTTGAGAGAATTAACCCAAATCCATTGCTTAGAATATCCTTTTATATTTGAAAATATTACTAAAAAGTACCTTTAGACAAGAAAACATCATAATTACATATAAAAATAATTTTACATAATTATCATATCCAAAAAGTCCTTCTATAATTATAATTAATATATAAAAAGTAATTTTAATTATTTTTTCTCCTACCTAACAAGACAAAAAATGAAATGATTTGACATTTATAGTAAAAAATGTCTCATATCAAAACATAACTAAACATTTCTTTATAATTCAAAACAATTTTTATCTAACATTTAAAATATAGAACATTCCCTAACTTACTCCCAAAATTCATTTCCTCAAACAGACATACTCTTGGTTTCTTCTTCCACATTTCAAGCTCAAGCAAGTTTTCTCCTCCCTTACTTTCAGTCTCATCTTCCTATCCAATTTTGGAGTGCGTATGTCTTGACTACCAGTTATCTGGTCAATTGCACCCCATCTCCACTTTTACAATGCAAATCCCCTTATGTACTCCTTTATAAGAAGCTTGTTGACCATTTACATCTCGGAGTTTTTGGCTCTCTAGCTTTTGCTTTAGCCCAATCTATCTCTAGATGCAAATTTCACCCAAGAGGAAGAGCTTGTGTCTTTCATTGCTATCCCCTAGGAATCAAAGGATAATAACTCCATGATCTCCCCACCAAAACCACAATAATATACAGAGATGTGATTTTCAAGGGATAGTAACCATTCCTTCGCTTCTTCATAATCTACTTCCTCTACAGTCACTCAAAATTGATTCCTCATTCGAACACTCTATAAGACCCACTAAACCACCCTCTCACCTTAGGGAGTATCATTGCAATCTTTAATCCCAATCTCCATAGCCAATTCAATCTAATCCTTATACCATTTCTGCTACTCTCCCTTATACATCTCTGCCTCCATCTTACAGACACTTAATCCTCAATATATTATCTCACTTTCAACGACGCTTTTACATCAAGTTGCCAAATGTCTCCATTGGTGTGAAGCTATGAAATCTGAGTAAAACTTGAACAGTTGTCTCCCCTCTCCCACACAAACAAGCTATAGTATGTAAATGGACTTGTAAAATCAAATATAAATCTGATAGTTCAATTGAAAGATATAAAGCTGGATTAGTTGTAAAAGCTATGCACAACAAGAAGGCATAGATTTCTTAGATACTTTTTGCCCAATTGCTAAGTTAGCTCCAGCAAAAATGCTATTGTCTCTTGCTGTAGTTTACAATTTACAACTGACACTTGTCACAGTTAATGTTGATAATGTTTTTTCACTTGGAGATTTAATTGAAGAAATTTACATGGATTTACCACTTGGATATCACAAACACACTGCACCATCTCCTTCACAAAAAATTGTGTGTAAACTATACAAATCTGTTTATGGGCCTAAACAAACCTCTG
Organism: Handroanthus guayacan; assembly: GCA_014898755.1. Taxonomy (NCBI): domain Eukaryota; kingdom Viridiplantae; phylum Streptophyta; class Magnoliopsida; order Lamiales; family Bignoniaceae; genus Handroanthus; species Handroanthus guayacan. Next base: position 217,251 of record JACFYI010001026.1, read on the forward strand.
GACAATGGAATTCAGAATTTTCATAGGCTCCCATCAATCTTGCCTTTTGCCAATCAAAGTAAACTATTCTATTCACTGTTTAAAAAAGGCGGTGTTCACATTTTTGTTGCTGTTATGGTTTACGTTGATGACATCATATTGACAAGACCATGTCCCATATTTATTACTGCCTTGGAATAATTCTCTGCAAAATTAGTCAAACTTCAAGATCTTTGCAGTTTGAAGTATTTCCTTAGCCTAGGGATTGGTAAAAATTCCACAAGCATCACTTTATCCTAGAGATTTTACTCAACGGATTCTTGAAGAGACTAGCTTCTTGGGATCATAACTTGCTCATGTTCCTATAGATCCTAAACTTTCATTAAGTGGCGAAGACATTGCACCTCTTTAAGATCCTTCACAATAAAGGCATCTCCGTGGTAGGTCAATTTATCTCACATCTCACCAGGTCGGACATCAGTTTTGCTGTCCACAAACTAAGTTAGCATATTAGTAATCAAGGCTCCAACATCTGCATGCGGTCCATCATCTCCTCTATTACATCAAGGTATAACCAGGCATTGCATCTTCTTTTCTACTTCTGCTTCACTTCAATTAAAGGCATTTTCTCCTACTGGGGTTCTTGCATACACAACAGAAAAATCATAGAATCAGCGATGAAAAATATCCTCGCTGATTCGTCGCTAAAATGTAGCTACCTACATCAGCGACGAATCAGACACTAATCAGCGAAAGAAGGATCTGTTGCCTAGGAGGCATTGTTGTGTAACGAGAATACGAATTTCGTCGTTGATCCCTCGCTGCTATGGCGACGAAATTCCTCTACTTGTAAGTTCATCGTTGTAAGAAAGCGGGTGTATATTGTCGCTATGTAGCGACATCTCCGTTCATCTCCATTTCATCGTTGAGTCCTCACATGGCACAGCTAATAGCCACGTCTGCATCATGACTAATTGGTCGCTGTGCGATAGCTAAACGTCGACTCAAATCGATCGCTAAGTACTCCCTGCTCAGCAGCTACTAGCCACGTCTGTGTCCTGGGTGATTAGTTGCTCTGTGAGAGCTAAATGTTGTCGCTAATCGGTTGTTGTGTCCTTGCTATTGTACAACTATTAGCCACATCTGCGTCTTGGCTAATTAATCGCTGTGCGATAGCTATAAGTTATCTCTAGTCAGTTGCTGAGGCCTCGCCGTTGTGCAGCTGATAGCCATGTTTGCGTCCTAGCTGATTGGTCACTCTATGGTAGCTAATGATCATCGTCACTCTGTTGTTGTGTCCTTGCTGCACTACAGTCGATAGTCACGTCTGCATCATGGTTAATTGGTCGCTGTGTGATAGGTAAGTATAATCACGAATCAGTTGCTGATACATTATGGTTCTGTCGGTAATTCATTTCCAATCCATCGTTGATGTGTGTTTTGTGTTCGCCTTCTCATCGCCATTTCGTCGTTGATTCCTTATTGAGTTTGTCGCTAAGTGTCTGTTCATGAGCTTTGATAATCAGCCCTGTTCTTTTTCTTTCCTATACTCAAATATTCAATCACCATGAATTCCAATAACATTAGATGAACACATATACAATAATAAGAACAAAGTACACTACACCAAATTGTGAAAATGACATCATTTATGTTAATATCATATAGAACATCAACATATTAAATGTGCGTTTAGATAAAATGTGTAACCATCCAAATATTTGATATATTGATAGACTATATAATATCATCTATAACGTATGTAATCTAATCTAATCCTACATTACCATCCTCGCCATCATCTTATGCGGGGTTCTGTTGCGTAGAAGAGCCAGCCAAGCGGACTAAAAATGGACCTAAGGAAGATGCGAACTGTTGCACAGTGTCTGATATCTTATGCATCTCCTGCTTCAACTCTTTATATTGTGACTATTGCAACGGCTGTGGTTGTGAACTTGAAGGGTTTTCAACAGTAGGAGAAGAGTTAGTGTTAAAGGGTATGCTACGGCTGATACCCTTTACCCGTCCTCTTTTGTTTTTTTGTACTGCTTTCATCTAAATGCCACGATCAAATATCGAATACCTATTGGGACCATCCCCGTACCCCATTCTAAACCAGCATCCAGCTTCTCCTACATTGAGAAGAAAATGACAATATTAGTCCATTAAAAAAATTATAGCTTTACTTAGTAAAAAAGTTAGAGTTTCATTGATTATTTACTTACCATAAATTGTTGAGCATGTTGAGAAACATAGTCACTCGTACCGTTTTTCTTATGTGTACGCTCGTATAAATCTCTCATTGAAATGGTGCCCCATTTTTCTTTCTCCCGTATGTAAAGTTGTTAATATAAAAATGACTTAAACCAAGCTATAAAATGTATTAGATTGAGACTAATTCTCTTATCATCCTCTCCTTCGTCACCCCAAAACTCACAGATTCTCCTGAATGCACTGCAACATCCGAAAGACAACCATTGTGGTTTGCTTTTGTTGAAACTGACAATTTTTGAAATTTTTTCCTGAGCCTGTAGTCACCGAGACAATTCCATACATCGATCTAAATCCCCCTCGGAGGCTTGTTTCTAGTTTGAGTAATGTCTTTCGTATTATTGTCTTTGAGGTCTTTCTTCTTTACATTACTCATGTTATCTGAATACCTCTTTTGACACGTCGTATCTCATACATTTCTCCCTAATGTCTCTTCCTCAGGGTACTTGAATTTGTATCTAAAACTTATATTCATTAACCAAAATACTTGCCTTGAATTTGGCAGACAAAATATACTTCATTTTAAACAGATATTCCTTACAAGTCGGAGCATAACAAGGTATGCAGTTAATTACTTCCTTTATGATCCTGTTTGTAATATTGGACGGTCTAAATCTTCTTCTACAAGATGAAGATAACTAGTTAAAAGCCAAAAAATAAAATAAAATAAAATAAAAAATTAATAATAATAATAATAATAAATAATGTGCAATTTTAGAAATGCATTAATTAGCTCACATTCCTGGCCTTCAATCCAAATCTCCTTCCTCAGATCCATCGGTGCACACGATAGCTCATTTGAATCTACATTATGAAAATGACTTAAATTTTAAGATATAATTACGATATTTAGAGAAAATCAAAGCCAATCGTTTGTTTTCTCAATAGGAAATTAGACAGTTAAACAACATAAAATTCAAAACAAAACAAATGATATTTGGGTAAAATTCAAATGCAACAATAGAAGGACCATCTAAACCATAAAAGTAAACTTGATGAGGTATGTAAGTACCGTGCTGGAAAGATAAATTAGCAACACGTAAGGATGGGGTACCAAGGCAGGTAGACGAGGTACCAAGCACAACCTCTGGTGGCTGAGACATCGATTGTCCTCTGTCATAAGTCTCAAATCTAGGGGAATCAAACTCTTGCTATATATTTGCAATGAGGAACAATTAAATCAAACTTTAATATAGCTAAATAAACTTGTAATGAAACAAAGGTAATAATAAGTTTCACCTACCTCTAGAGTCTTGTAAGCCATGGCTGCCATTGCCTCTGCTGCTAGGGGTACGATTGCTAATTATTTCAGCACCCCTACCTCTGCTCCTCACCATCGATGTCTATAAAATGAATTTACATAAATATATAGTATTCAAATAAAATGCTTAATATTTATCAAATAACATACACACAGTAAAATATATATATGACATATATGATTACTTATTCAGTTTTCGATTCTGACTCAAGTTCATTTATGTTGTCCTTATCTATGAAACTATCATTATCATCATTGTTGTCCTCTCCTTCACTAAATAGAAGCTCGATAGATTGAAAATATAATGGGATGTGTATCTCATTTATTGGAACTTTAGTCACTGGAGCATTTTCATCACGCAATTGCACATCTTGATCATGAGCTATGGAACGATAAAGTATTTCTGATGATTCAACTTCTTGATAGTAATCATTCGTTTGTGAGTCGCTTTGAATTTCGTCGACTAGTGTTTCTACCCCAAATAATATTGCCCTGACCTTACACGGTGCCTATCAATCACCACTACCTTTCACTGGGCTACTTGGATACTTTGTGTAATATTGTAGTGGCCGCCCGCAAACATATGCATATTCTCATGTTATTGTTTTAGGTTTCTAAATCCAGGAAAATAATTCTTATTTTAGTACTTCAAAAGTTATTTTCTAATACTCAAGCTGACTTCAATACTCAAAATTTGAAAAAATTTCCTCAATAAAGATTTTCAAATCATATTGCTTCAAAAGTACTAAAAACATCTTGTATTGAAATTTGGCAACAAATGTTCCCAATTTTCAAAGATCACTTTTCTATATGTAGTATTTACTCAAAACTTTTACAATGCAAAATTTCAAAACTATTAACTTGGATAGGATTATAACATTTGTGGTTTTAAGAAAAATTATATATCATGCTATGGATGGAAGTATGTATGGCATGAAGTGTGCTTGTGCTTTTAGGCCATGATGAACTAAGTCTTTTTTTTTTTTTTTTTTTTTGTCCCTCATATAAGAGAGTTGTAACTTCAAGCTTTTACCTACATCACACCACACTTTATATAATTTTTCTTCTGAGGTATTTCAATTTAACACAAAAGTGCACCCTTTTCTTGCTTTAATAAAACCACGGAAAAGAGAGATTTTCAACCCATGAGTGGAGTGTATTTTAATTTTCCTTACAATCACAAATTGCATTAAAATGGCATATTCAAATCAAAGTATTTATTTATTACTAATTTACAATTAAGGAACCACATTACATTTCCTTGCTTGCCTGTACAAGGCCTTCATCAATCAAAGTTACATATAATCATAAATATGTGTATTTACACTAATATGTTATAACGAAGTTTATTGTGTTCAGATAACCTTTTTCAAGGATGGCATATATATATTTACAAAATATACAATAACATACCAATATATGTATTTGTAGCGAAATTCATAGAATGCATAGTATGACAAATTAATGGATGGGGTTGGAATGTTTTCTCTATTATTTGGCAAAGGCATCGCATTTGGTTCCACGATTTGTTGTTCAGTGTCTCGACGAGATGGTCGGCCTCTTCTCTTTGAAACATTTGAGCCATTCTGACGGGATCACATCTAAAATCTCACATGCAAACAATCATATAATAGATACAAGATGTCAAATATTCATTTATCACTAGCATCAAGATAATTACATCGTGCAATATTACATATTCTATGCATGGTTTAATACAAAATATCAAACTGTGAAGTCCTATATACAATCAAAATGACAATTACCACAGTTTGAGTGCCATGCATGTTTAGCAAAATGCAGTTAGGCTTTTAAGATTTTGTTTAGTTAATAGATATAAATATAATATGTAAAATATGCATAGCCTACAGTGGGCCTCCACCAGATGCACTTCCCTCTGCGTTGTCCATCTCCATCCCTGTCCCTATTGGGTTCTCCATCGAATCAGACCTAGAGACTCGCACAACTACCGATGGAGCTGGTGGCAATATGTCACTTATCCCACAAAGTAACGGGATATGTCTTCGTCTGTCACTAGTTGATGTAGAGCATAAGGCTCTGGATTAGGTGCAATCATCGAATAAAACCACCATCTATCCTCCATAGCCACCCCACAACAAATCTTGCATGGATGCTTGTGTCTGAGCGAGTGACTCTGTGGTGGTATTTGTCAAATAGTCAAACTGGGTCATAAGATTCTGTGCTGTAGGGACCAAATAAACTATCAAGTTTTGTAAACATTCATTCATGTCCTGCACATGGGTTCTATACACATTAATAACTCTCTGGACTTCTCCTTGAACAACCAGAATGGATTCCCCATGGTATCGTGCATTATTATTAATTGTCTGCTGCAGTTCGTATATAATCTGATCTCGATTAGCGATTTCCCTTTGCAATTTCTATATTTCTACCTGGTAAGTAGAACATGAGTCACAGTTTTCAATCAAAATAGTCTTCGCTTTATCTATGTCTGCAGTCAGTTAAACCAAAGTTAATATACAACATTCTGAATACACTAAATTACAAAGTTGGTTATTCGCCAATAAAAAATTCAATGTATCCGAATATCACATATTAACTTAGTTTTTAAAGTGCCCAACTTGTTGAATTTTGCCACATGTAACATCAGGTCAATAGCAGTGACGAACCATGCTCTGATACCACCTGTAGTGGTCCGCCCGCAAACATATGCATATTCTCATGTTATTGTTTTAGGTTTCTAAATGCAGGAAAATAATTCTTATTTTAGTACATCAAAATTTATTTTCTAATACTCAAGCTAACTTCAATGCTCAAAATTTGAAAAAATTTCCTCAATAAAGATTTTTCAAATCATATTGCTTCAAAAGTACTAAAAACATCTTGTATTGAAATTTGGCAACAAATGTTCCAAATTTTCAAAGACCACTTTTCTATATGTGGTATTTACTCAAAACTTTTATAATGCAAAATTTCAAAACTAATAACTTGGATAGGATTATAACATTTGTGGTTTTAAGAAAAATTATATATCATGCTATGGACAAAAGTATGTATGGCATGAAGTGTGCTTGTGCTTTTGGGCCATGATGAACAAAGTCTTTTCTTTTCTTTTTTTTTTTTGTTTTTTTTTTTTCCATATAAGAGAGTTGTAACTTCAAGCTTTTACCTACATCACACCACACTTTATATAATTTTTCTTCTGAGATATTTCAATTTAACACAAAAGTGCACCCTTTTCTTGCTTTAATAAAGTCATAGACAAGAGATATTTTCAATCCATGAGTGGAGTGTATTTTAATTTTCTTTAATAAAGTCACAGACAAATTGCATTAAAATGGCATATTCAAATCAAAGTATTTACTTATTACTAATTCACAATTAAAAAACCACATTACATTTCCTTGCTTGCTTGTACAAGGCCTTCATCAATCAAAGTTACATATAATCATAAATATGTGTATTTACACTAATATGTTATAATGAAGTTTATTGTGTTCAAATAACCTTTTTCAAGGATGGCATACATATTTACAAAATATACAATAACATACTAATTTATGTAATTGTAGCGATATTCATATAATACATAGTATAACAAATTACAAAATGTGGCCTAATGCATTCTCATATTCTAGGCACAATTCCAGGCGTCCAATTCCATTGCGTAAAACTTAAACTCTAAAATTTTTTCAAGAGCCAAGTTCATCCGAATCAGCTAAATAGATTAGTCTGCACATTTGTAAATAAATGATAAGTCCACTGACTTAGTAAATAATTCGAGAAATTTAAATCTTTAAACGATACTTACCTCAAAATTCTCTCAATATTTGATAGGTAGAAAAGTAGCATTCTCTTGAGAATTTAAACACATTCAATTTATATTATGTCATGAAATAAAATCTCAAGTTCCAACCTTATAACCCCTTGTACATATACAAATACAAACCCTTGTCTCTCAAATTCCAAACCATATGGCCACTTTGGTTGGATAATTATTCAAATACAAATTAGGCATCCCAAATATCGAACGGCCCATTATTGCCCCGACATGCCTTATCGTTAGAGCTTTACTTTAAACTTTTCAAGAGCGTCCTCAAGGGTTATACGAATACGTAAAAAATTAAGTCATGACATAATTAAATTTTTGTTATATTTGGGTAAGTCAAAATTTTAAAGATTTTTAATGCCATCAACACTATTCTGTTGCATTTAAGCCATAATTAACATATAAATTCAACTTATTTAATAATTTCTTATATTCATCCCTATTTCTGATAGTTATAGCTAAAATTCTTTTCATTTCTACTAAACTAATTAGGATTGAAGCCAGTTTTATATCTTACAGACATATTCTTTTATTATTATATATGTTTACACACACACACACACACACACACACA